>JACTOM010000907.1:225025-387937 GCA_015832385.1 Elymnias hypermnestra
CCCCCCCTCCCATAGTGCTTAAGTAATACTTGAACGGCCCTTCATGTTTTTTTTCGCGACTGTACGTTGCATTGCTTTGCAAGTTACCCAACAAGTATGATGCCGGGAATACTTCTTCTCGTCGATATAGTAGGCCTGGAAGACCTTAATTTAAAGCTTTTGTGAAGGCAAATGAATCCGGGGTGCCAGAGTAGAAGGTAGAGCGTGAACCTCTGGTTCCTCACTAAAAGATCAAGAGGGCTTCGCTGGATTTTAGTGGGTATTCTGGTTCGTGTCTATTGAATCTCATACTCCAAACCGATAACTGTTCGGTTGAGGTGCGTAAATTCATTTCCTAGCGTAAAGAAAAGTGTATAGGATGGATTTATTAATCTTAAAAGTCCTAAAGAAAGTCCGCGACATTTTATGAATTTTTAACTCCCCGTTTGATCTGTTGTATCGTAATCAAATTTGTTTACTCTATCTCTCATCTAATACAGACGAATTTGCGCTCATCAGCTAGCAGATCAATGTATGACTGAGTTTTATTTACATTTTTACCTATGAACATGAGTGGAAGATCACGACACTCAGAAATATTATCATAATATATTTACTCTATCCAAATATATATTAAGTATTAGTCTATGGTATAGCAAATACAATTTTAAAAGCGGTTGTTATAAAAAAAACTAGTAACACATAATAGTTTACATTGAACACTTGCTGGTGGCTGTGTTTACACAGGCCATCAAAACACCTCTCCGCTGAGCTCATAGTGCAAATATGTTTATATCTACGACTGGTCACTACAATAACATATTAACTAGTTTTTCTCATTCAACGCTAGGGTTGAAAGGTTTGTTATTCATCAACTAACTTTCACCAGTCAATTTGTTTAATTGATGATGTCATTGCTACATATATTTTCAAAATCAAAATCAATATATTCTTTTTCAACTAGGCTCAAAAAGCACTTTTGAATCATCAGTACTCTATCCGTTGGTAATAAATTTGCAACCGGATCAAAAAGTTGATTCCGCTGAGAAGAAACCGGCAAGAAACTCAACGGTCACTCCTTTATACATAGTAGATGTGTATAAAAGCAAAAAATATAAGTGTCTGTAATCAAATAGCAATGAGCTTACGTTTGTTGCTGCATTGCAACACGTTTACTTCAGATTCACTAAAAATCAAATCAGCTATATGAAGGTACCGCGGCTGACACCGATTCCAAATATAACAATACGAAGAACACTATAAAAGAATACGCAATTATTTCTTACTTTTTAGAGCATATTAATATATTTGTAAATTGTTATGAAGGCGGTTCTTTTTTTGTTAAAATTATAATTAGAGTGACTACAGACATTGAAAATCTCATCAAAATTAGATTAATCGTTAACCTAATTGATTGTTACCATAACATAGATTGACATCTATTTTTATAATATAGGCGTTGGTGTAATAACGTACGATATGACAAGTGCCATATAGTTTTTCACTTAGTGATATTAAATTAATTAATGATAGCATAGCAACTGTCATATTCGACTGCAGACATGAGGTCTTGGCTTCGAGTCCCGATATTGAATTTTCGACTAAGATTATCTCAATATTTCCACCCCCGTGCCTCGGAGCCTCGTTAAGCCGTCGGTCCTGCGCCTGGTCTCGCATCGGAGTATGAGAGTGAAGGAATAGAGAGTGTACTATGCCTGCCAATCCGCAGTGGGGCAGCGTGGTGGGTCTATGCTCTAAAACCCTCTCTCATATGAGTGAGGAGGCCTGTGCCCAGCTGTTGGACTTTAATAGGCTGCGACTTACTATAACGACTGCCTCATTCCACTGCTCAGCTTTTTTCCTTTGTTATCCTCACTGCGGAGTGTCGAATTGCCGTCAACACCCAATAAGAGTGAAAGAAATGAGAGTGCACTTGTGTACCTTTCTACCAGTAGCGTGTTGGGTCTATGTTTTATAAACGCTCTGTTATCTTTTACATTAAAACTTACTTATCAAAAATACAAATAATAACTAATAAACACTCGCACTTTATAAAATACAACAAAAAACTTAATGACCTTCGACGCGACAGACACATCGTTAGTAACGGTCACTTTGTAACTGATTTTTTTCTATTCTGTTATCTTTACCCATATTTTGTACGATAGTTACCGAGAAGCGAAGTAGATAATACTCATTATGACTTAAAAGAAAGAGATGGTTATATTTCTGTCCGAGTTGAGACAAAACTATCGTATCATGTCAACCAGTAGTTGACGCTTTGATCTAAGATAAGAATAAGAGTGTTCATTTTGATATGCTTGTGTTAGACTATAGATAGTTGACTGACAACACAGATAGCTTTGAAATGTTCGGAATTATTGAGTAATGTAGTGGCAACACCTAAAAATACCAAAAACATTACGAAATGTTATGCAAAATGAGGTAACTTTAACGAAAGGAACAATTTTGCTTATAGTCTTTCAAGGTGTAGTTGTTTTAAAAGAGAATTAGTGTTAAATTTAAATAGTGGAGAGAAAAAGAGTTGTTGGTTAATGTGAACTGGGGTTTTGGATAATAAGTCAGAAGTGGGATCTTATCAAGAAATCAACTTAGAAAAACTATTTAAATATACACAACAGTAGTAATAATTACTTCACGAATTGAATTTATACAATTTAACATTAATTCTCTTTTGAAACAACTGCACCACAAGACAGCGCGAAAGACTATATTAACAAAACTGTTATGTACCTTAATGTTACCTCGTATTGCATAACATTTCGTGATAATGCATTAATTTTTTTTGGTATTTTTAAATGTTTTCAGCCAACTATCTACAGTCTAACACTTGACTGTGATCTGAAAGAAAGTGATACAGTTTAAGATGGAAGTGGAGTGATGAGAGTCTAAGGTAAATTACCTCTCATGGTTTCCGCACAGCATCGTGCCGGTACATTATATTTTTGCTTATTGATGCATTTTTAGTGGTAGGATGACGTCTGATTCATCCGGGACACCAGGGATGAATGCGAGAGTTGTACCCCTGGTGCTTCATTCATGGATGAAGAGGGTTCCACTGGGTTTTAGTGGATATTGCGAGACCTTCTTATTCACCGAGTCCCATAATACTGACATATGGTCGGGGCCAGTGCATAAAAGCATTTCCCAGAGAGAAAAAAATGGTAGTGTTCGCGGAATCTGGCGCCAACCATTGGTACCACGGAGGGAGCGTACTCGCGCCATCTGCAAGCTTTTCGACGTACTAATGCGCTGGCTATCGGGAGGCGTACGTACACGACACGAGAGGGCGCCTCCGCGCTGCTCTATGAGCGTAGAGCAATATAGTCTATAGATTTTCTTTAGTCTGTAGTACAGAGATCAAGTTGTCAACCACGAGTTATGGTGACGGCCTTGAATAAGCCCCTTGATTTTGTATGATTTTGTCGGTAAAGTGCGGTAATTCCACGCGTTAATTAGTTTGTAGGGCTAATGAAGTAGATCGTCGCGTTTTGTAGGCCTTTATCGTAGCCCTCTACTGAAAATTGGTGGGTCATAGCGCGGCTAGGTTATTTCGCCCACGCTGTGGCCGCAATAGGACTTTCCTGTGGATTTTGGAGTGGAACAGCGAACCAGTCGACAGCAGCTTTCCGCGACGCTTTGGCAGGTTACAGACACATTCTCACGTGATCATTTATCTGCCAGGGCTCGTCACCGGGAGACCAGGTAGGTGTACCATTCACTTATATCTGTTCGACACCTAGGTGGATTCTCCCCTTAACATATTCCTCCCGCCGTCTCGGGAACCGACTCGACCTGGATTCCTTTGGGCCCGGGTCTAGGGTCGAGTCCATGCCAGGGTCACGGTCGGCGTGAACAGGTAGGATGACTGGTCACAGCCGAAGCCCTTCACCGAACCAGATTTATTCTCATATTTACTCGGCAAGAACTACTCGTGGAGTAAACACTTTGTGTATTATATGTATATAAACAAAAAAGTATTTTATGTAAATTATTTAATATTTCCGTTGAATCCGTGAAGGAATTCAATATAGATCTTAAAGTTATTTTCGAAGCAGATATCTTTTATAAGTGAGACGAATATTGCTTCACACTTGACATATTAAAAATGCATTCTTGTCGCGAATCTCGTTTTACTTGTTAAATTTATATATAGGATGGTATTGAAGAACGACTAAATATCTAAAGTTACGAGGATCCCTTCGAACTATGTTACGAGAAGACCCCATTACAAACTCTGTTGTCCTCTTCTTTTCAACGGTCTTCATAACAATACGGTTTTGAAACTATATGAAATTTATTTAATATCGTCACCGATATAGTATGAGAACATAATCACCATCATTTGGATTATGAGAATGTGATCATCATCATTCGATATTATATGAGAATGTGATCATAATCTTTGGATATAATATGAGAATGTGATTATTATTGAATATAATGTGAGAATGTGATCATCATTGAATATAATGTGAGAATCTGATCATCATCATTCGATATAATATGAGAATGTGATCATCATCATTCGACATAATATGAGAATGTGATCATGATCTCTGGATATAATATGAGAATGTGAACATAATCTTCGGATATAATATGAGAACGTCATCATAATCTTTGGATATAATATGAGGATGTGATCATCATTGAATATAATGTGAGAATGTGATCATCATCATTCGATATAATATGAGAATGTGATCATAATCTTTGGATATAATATAAGAATGTGATTATTATTGAATATAATGTGAGAATGTGATCATCATTGAATATAATGTAAGAATATGAACATCATCATTCTTTTTTAAAAATAATTTATTTATTACAATATGATTTTAAAAAATAAGCTTTTAAACCTATTTTAACCTTGGGTTGCTAGTCTTCAAATACCACAGGGTATGCAGATTTCCGCACGGACTTTTCCTTCCAGTGATGATCAATTTTAAACAAATATTTTTATTGAATAAANATCATCATCATTCGATATAATATGAGAATGTGATCATCATCATTCGATATAATATGAGAATGTGATCATCATCACTCGATATAATATGAGAACATGATCATCATCATTCTTTTTTTAATATAATTTATTTATTACAATATGATATTAAGCAATAAACTTGTTAACCTATGAGTATACGGTCACCACTGAATATAATATAGGAATATGAACATCATCATTCTTTTTTAAAAATAATTTATTTATTAAAATATGATTTAGAAATATAAGCTTTTAAACCTATTTTAACCTTGGGTTGCTAGTCTTCAAATACCATAGGATATGCAGATTTCCTCACGGACTTTTCCTTCCAGTGATGATCAATTTTAAACAAATATTTTTATTGAATAAATATTGTGAAGTCAGGAATCAATCCTGAGAGTATATCAGCAAAAAAACATGTAACTAACGACTGAGATTTGCTTCTCTCGAGTATTATGTGATGTAATTGTTTTCCACTTGAATACAAGTGACATTTGCACTTCACTTCTCACTGTCACTTTTCCATTAGCGTGTTAACGTGTTGTTTAGTTAACATTAAGTGATTAACGTGACAGAATCATTAAATGTTTCCCGTTTATATCAAGTGATAGTTTTATCAAATATTTATCTAAATACATTAACAATTTAACCCTACCGAATTTGCTCGAAAAAAGAACTGGTCACCGACAGCTTAACTTTCGGTTTTCAGGTTCCGTACACTGCTGTGTCGTCCGCCATCTTGGATTTATGACTGATATTTTATTTGTGAATTAACTCGCTTATTATCAACTTTACGATAAAAATGCTAATAACCAATCTTGTTCAGAATTAAATTTGCTATAATTTTGATCATTATAATTTTTTCCCTAGGATCGATATTTCTTGAATAAAAAAGGAAAATATATGGGAATGAATTTATTTATTCTAATATCTCGTTTATTTCTTTATTTTCTTTGTTTATTGTTAAGGAAAGGTGGAGTCTTCTGCCACAGGGTTTTAATCAACCCTTAAAAGAAAGCTTCAATCTCCTTATATGTTAAAAAGAGCTATAGTTGACGAAATAAACCATTTTTATTTTATTAGTTACCCCATTTATAACTAAAGTAGGACTAGACTGTTTCTAATAGGTTTTTTATGTATTTCCACGGTTACATCATGGTGTTGCAAACTATATTTACAGCGTCAGGAAAAGCTTAGTTATTTGCTTCATTATTATATTAACAATTAGATAAATGAAAAGAAATATAAACGACAAATAAGTAATGGTAAATTCTGGTTATAATTAGCAAACAGTTGACTCAGGTAATAAGTCACGTTCTTTGGGTTAACTTTAAAACCAAACGCATCGCCGAGTTGACCTAATGCATAGTAATACGGTGTAATTTAATACAAACGTTAATTATATACTTTGTTAATTAAATTGCATAATTAGAAAACTACGCTGCGAAAGGGTAACGTACTTCCTTTGTGAAGTTTAGGGGGAATAACCTATACCTAATATTATAACGCTGAAGAGTTTGTTTGGATGCGCTTATCTCAGAAACTATAGTTTTGAATTAAAAAATTCTTTCAGTATTGGAAAGCCCATTTATTGAGAAAGCCTATAAGATATATATCATAACGATACCACGAATAGAAGCGAAGTTACAATGAAAAATGTTGCAAAAACTGTCGAAATTTTTACGTTTTTTTTAATACTACTGTGTGTAATGCGTAAACGATTAGTTACATAAATGTTATGTGTTACAAAATTGATCGTCCTTAAATTTCCTACAAATATGTCAAAGATATTATGTGTCTATCTTTTAAGGTTCACTCACTGTAACCTTTTGTATAGCAATCAAATTTATTCCTTCTATTTGTAACCCTTTTGGTTGCCTATTCAGTTTCAGGGTCAACTAGTCTTTATAAAATTACTCTAAAAGGTGTGTTTAGTTATAGGATAGAGGTTTTCAGAGCTTATACCCACCACGCTACACGAAACTGTATCCAGTTTGTAGTTTTGTAGATATAAAGTTGAACAACTTTCGTAATCTTTTAGACTAATTAAGATGAAAACTTCGTTAAGTTCACGAATGAGATTTAAGAGGTTTTACATTTGTTCATCAACCTATTTATTATTCTCACCCCTGACATAAACTTCACCATAATTTTGAAGAAAGTGTTACTTAAAATCAAAGTAAATTTAAGTTTAAAAATTACTTATTTTACGAAATATTGCGAGTGGTTACTACTTGTTTTGAACAAACACTTCATACACTTTTTCCGATACAAGTTTGTCACTTTGCTAACACTATTTACTTTTAATGCTGTCAAGTTGATGCTTCACTGTAATGGTAAGTGATGATACCGTTAGCCACGTCTGAATCTTCCCAACAGTCAAAACTCAGAAAATTGGAAATTACTTAATGTTTAAGGACAGGAATCGAATCCAGAGCCACTGCTTTCGAAGTGAATACACGAAACATTGCCCCAACGAAACAGTATTCACTTCATACACATTCACTTCGTACACTCTCTAATGTGAGTTATCACTTTATACACTCTATATATATTTCTTATATTGTATTCACTTTATACAGGTTCTTTTTCTCGTCCTATAATAAGTAAACAATGCTAAGACTATGTTAGTAATTAAATTAATACAATTATAAATCAGATACTTTGTATACATATTCGTTCACACTGTTCACTTCGTATACACTGTCTTTTCCGAATTATCATAATATATACTTTGTATATGATTCGTTTACACTTTCTCTTATGCTAGTTATCACTTCAGACACTTTGTATATAGTTCTTAAATACAGTATTCACTTCAGACACTTTGTATACAATTCTTTCACACTGTATTCACTTCGTACACTCTTTCTTATGCGCGTTGGCATTTCAGACACTTTGTATACAATTCATTCACACTGAATTCACTTCGTACACTCTCTGATACGAGTTATCACTTCAGACTCTATGAATACATTTCGTTCATTGTATATTCATTTCGTGTACACTCTCTTATGAGAGTTGTCACTTCAGACACTTTGTATACAATTCGTTCACGCTGTATTCACTTCGTACACTCTTTCTTATGCGAGATGTCACTTCAGACACTTTGTATACAATTCGTTCACTGTATATTCATCTCGTGTATACTCTCTTATGAGAGTTGTCGCTTCAGACACTTTGTATATAATTCGTACACACTGTATTGACTTTGTAAACTCAATCTTGATATTTTATGGAGTTTGAAAGATGCGAGAGATCCTGTATTCAATAGACATCAGGGGAAATTTTATAACCTTATTTTTTCTAATATCTGTAGGTCTAATCTAGTAACTATAGTACCATATAATTATATCAATATTTCCCCCAAGACGTCACCTAAGTTTGATTTCTTAAGCTGTTAAAAATCGCCTCTCATTATTATTTATTAACCAAGATTACTTTCAAGCGTCAAATCTTTTTGTCTCTATAAATAATCTCTAGTAGGTGAGATTCCTGCTCTTACGTCATGAGAAGGTACTCCGGCTTTACAAATCTTTCACCAGTGTTCCTGCAAATAAAGAAGGTACTATTTCAAAATGAATCGAAATTGAAACAAATGGGATCCGTAAGCGCACACAGAATTGAGTTCGTGTTGTCCCTTTATTATTTACCTTTTTACGTACCTCTGTAACGTTTGTAGAGTTTATCCTTTGGTTTTAAATAGTTTTATTTTGTTTTATGACTCATTTTGTAGTAAAATAGCTATTCGATTGACGCAAATTATTATTTACCAATTAATAACAGCTTGTTAAAATTTAGTAGGTTAGTAAATGAAATAAAAATTCGTGAACAAGCCATTAACGCCCTGGTAAGTAGGTAAGTAGCAGCCCATTAACGTCCCACTGCTGGGCACAGGCCTCCTCCCTCATATGAGAGAGGGTTTTTAGAGCATAGACCCACCACGCTGCTCCACTGCGGATTGGCAGGCATAGTACACAAGTGCACTCTCTATTCCTTCACTCTCATAGTCCGATGTGACGGGAATCCGACACGACCGGAGAGAGATCAGGCGCAGGACCGACGGCTTAACGTGCTCTCCGAGGCACGGGGGTGGATCACACCGCCAACTTCCCAACTTCGGGCAAATATTGAGAAAATCTTAATAGAAAACTCAATATCGATTTTTGAATTGGCCCGACCCGGGACTCGAACCCAGGACCTCATGTCTGTAGTCGAACATGCTAACCACTAGACCAATGAGGCAGTTAAACCCACCATATTGACACTGAATCAGTCAGATGGTAATTGCCTCCCTTCTGTATAAACAACGCTGACCAAATTTGAACTATAAAAACTACCCACAAAACTATATTTTTAAAAGAAACAATAGTTTTCGTATCTATTAAGGTTTAAGATATAAAACTAGGATATGCAAACTGGGTATATAATAAAAATCTGTATAAGATAATGTAATTTTATATGCAAATAATGTAGTAATCAAAATAATATCGCTTGATTATATGATTCTCCTGGCAAATAAAAATAGCAATTCATAAACAAAAAAGCGTTGCCTCAAAAACTTGGCAGGCGTTTCAATTTCGATGATTGTTGAGGAAGTCACGCTGCTTTATGACAGTTTTTGTATAAACAGCGTTAATTAATGGCTAGGAAACGATTGGCCAAATTACAGTGGATATGAAATTAATGACCCAATAATGAAACTTAATGAGATCATGAATTAATTGGGTTTCATATTGCACTTCAAATTTAATAGGAAACAAATTAATAAGCCTTTAAAAGTATATTTTCTGCGTTTATATATCGCTAGGAAATGCATTTACGCACCTGCCTATCCAGATGGGGGTGTGGGACTCACCAACATTGCCAGAAAACCACTAAAACCCAGCGGGAACCGTTGCCATCCGAAGTTCGTTGAGGCATTCGTCCCTCACTTGACTGGGTGAAGCCGGATCATAAATTCTCCTTCTTCACTCGGAATTGGAGTGTTTTGGTAGCATTAACTTTGCTTTCACCTTTTGTAACGATATGATGGTCTCGCAAAAGGACCATTTTCCGACTCACTGGCGAGTTGCATTTAAAATATCCACCAGCGAAATATCACTGCCGATCAGCGACGTCATAATACTGAGGTTCCCAGGCAGGAAATTCTGCTACCGTATGTGCTGTGTCACATTCGTGACTGATGACTAGTCACAGTCTACAATTTGGTGCAGGTATTTGCAGAAGCATTCATGACTGGTAAGCACCTGTACCAATTTGTAGGGAAGCTATCCAGATGATGGCGAATTTCCCCGACTACTGGGTAATCCAAGGTCCTCCTTCCATTTTTGGGTTCAGGCTCTATTGGCTGGAACCCTGACACTACTAACCTCCTCGACGTCAGGTAATTTCCCTCTAATTCTCGCGGGCACTCTGCACTCCTCAGCTCAGCTGTCCTGGCTATAACGAACAAAAATACAAAAGAATTATCAAAATCGGTAAAGCCGTGCATGTGTGATGATGACATAGGAGAATTTGGAGTCATTTTTCTATAATTAGATTATTGAATTAACTTTCTTTGACCATAACTGTCTTTGATAATAATGCTCAAACATATAATTATAATTAATTATGGTCAAATTTCGACCACTGGACCACTAAATAAAGTACCAGCTGTTAAAAAATTGCGTTTAGTGATAGAAGAGTGAAAATTTTGTATTTTTAATACTGTATAATAAATAAAACAAAAAAAGGCAGGGCCACTAATAGAGGTTGACCGTTTGACAAATTACCACATATGCCCACAAAATTACTGGACCGATTTCAAAACTTCTTTCACCATTAGAAAGCTGAATTTTCACTGAGCAACATAGGCTATATTACTTTCTCAAAAAACATAGGGATCCCTAATAAAAATGCATCAACGTAACCCAAGATGCGAAAAAATTGGTAACAAAAAATCTGTCATCGCGTGCACAGCGGAAACAATCGATGATAGAACAAAAAAATGTTCTACAATATTATAGAAGGTGTTAATATCTAGAAAAAAGTCTTTGATACCATATGTCGAACTACTGTAATTATGCTAGTTCGAAATAAAACTATAGTCCGACTTTCCACTGCCACGAGATCGCTTCAACCGATGGACGTCCACTGCTGGACATAGGTCTCACTTAATGACGTCCATAAGGCCCGGTCCTGTGCCGCCTGGCTCCAGCGGCTACCGGCGACCCTCTTTATGTCGTCGGTCCACCTTGTGGGGGGTCTCTCTAAACTGCACCGCCCGGTGCGTGGTTGCCACTCCAGCACCTTCGGGCCCCAACGTCCATCGGTCCGTCGGACTATGTGCCCCGCCCATTGCCACTTCAGGTTCGCGATTCGTAGGGCTATGTCGGTGACTTTGGTTCTGCTACGGATCTCCTCATTTCTGATTTGATCGCGTAGAGAAACTCCGAGCATAGCCCTCTCCATCGCACGCTGAGTGACTCTGAGCTTTCGAATGAGGCCCATAGTCAGCGACCACGTTTCGGAGCCGTAGGTCATCACTGGCAACACGCACTGTTCGAAGAGCTTCGTCTTCAGGCACTGAGGGATATCGGACGAAAATATCTGGCGTAGTTACCCGAACGCTGCCCAACCGAGCTGGATTCGGCGGTTTACCTCTTTGTCGAAATTGGACCTACCTAGTTGGACTATGTGTCCCAGGTATGTATATTCGTCTACAATTTCGAGTGCGGAGTTCTCAACGATAACTGGGTGGAGTGGAACATGGATATTAGACATAACTTTCGTCTTATCCTGAGGTCATCGAGCATTGCATTGAAATCTTCCAGAGTCTCTGCTATAATGACCACGTCGATGGCAAATCGTAGATGAGATGAGTAGTTAAGTATTAAAGCTAAGCTTTTACTGGTCAACATAAAAATTACATAGGAAACCCAGTGGCTAATGTGAAGGATGACGTTGGGCGGGCCGTAGGGCGGGCCGGTCCGCCCAAATATAAGCCGCCGAAGTGCGCGCTACGCCGTACTTGGCTTCTTGTTCTCGTAGCAAACGTTCGTAGCACACCGTCGTAGCAATGGCTTTCGGGTGAGTTTAAACGTATTTTAAAAAGTTTTTTTTTCTATTTTTTTGATCTGTATCAAATATTTTTTCTACCCTTAATACATCTATTAAAAAAATACTTGTTACTTTTTAAATGAAAAATGCATTAGGACGCGTTTGAAAAAGTACATGTTGATTTTTACGTGAATACTAGTTAGGTGACGGAATTATACAGGATTATTTAATTGTTTTAAAACTTTTTTGGGCTGTAATTAATTTTTTTTTACCCTTAATACATGTATAAAAAAATACTTGTTGGTTTTTAATTGAAAAATACTTTGGGAGTTCGTTTAAAAAAGTACATTTTAATTTTACATAGATACTGGTTAGGTGACGAAATTATATAGGATTATTGAGTTGTTTTAAAACTTTTTGGGCTGTTATTATTATTTTTTTTACCCTTAATACATCTATAAAAAATACTTGTTGGTTTTTAATTGAAAAATACTTTGGGGGTTCTTTTAAAATAGTACATCTTAATTTTTACATAGATAGTATTTAGGTGACAAAATTATACAGGATTATCGAGTTGTTTTAAAACTTTTTTGGGCTGTTATTATTATTTTTCTTACCCTTAGTACATTTAAAAAAAGTAATTGTTGGTTTTTAATTAAAAAATACTTTGGGGGTTCGTTTAAAAACGTACGTTTTAATTTTTACATAGATAGCGTTTAGGTGATAAAATTATACAGGATTATCGAGTAGTTTTAAATCTTTTTTGGACTGTACTTATTATTATTGAGTCATCTTAACACATGTATAAAAGAATACTTGTTGATTTGTAAATAAAAAATACTTTAGGAGCGTTTAACAAAGTATATGTAGATTTTTACGTGGATAGTGGTTGTGTGATGAAATTATACAGGATTATCGGATTGTTTTAAAACTTTTTTGGGCTGTAATTATTATTTTTCTTACCCTTAGTACATCTATAAAAAGTACTAGTTAGTTTTTAATTAAAAAATACTTCGGGGATTCGTTTAAAAAAGTACATTTTAATTTTACATAGATACGGGTTAGGTGACGAATTTATACAGGATTATTTAATTGTTTAAAAGTTTTTTTGGGCTGTACTTATTATATTTTAGTCATCTTAACACATGTATAAAAGAATACTTGTTGATTTGTAAATGAAAAATACTTTAGGAGCGTTTAACAAAGTATATGTTGATTTTTACGTGGCTAGTAGTTATGTGACGAATTTATACGGGATTTTTAAGTTTTTTTGTAAATCTGCTCCTTATAAGTCCATAATGAGTATTTAAAAAATAAGCTTTCTTATAGAATATGTTGATTTTGAAATAGTTAGCACTTTGGGAGGCGTTTAAAAAAGTATGTGTTTATTTTACGTAGATATTGGTTCGGTGAGGAAATTATACAGGATTATTGAGTTGTTTAAATCTTTTTTGGACTGTACTTATTATTATATTTGGCCTTAATATCTGCGTAAAAGAATACATGTTGATTTGTAAATAAAAAATAATTTAGGAGCGTTTAACAAAGTATATGTTGATTTTTACGTGGATAATGGTTAGATGACAAATTTATACAGGATTATCGAGTTGTTTTAAAACTTTTTCAGGCTGTAATTATTGTTTGTCTTCGCTTTAATACCTGTATAAAACAATATTTCATGATTTTCAAATAAAATTACTTTTGGGGGAGCTTAGTAAAGCACGTATCGATTTTAACGTGGATAGTGGTTAGGTGACAAAGTTATACAGGATTATTGAGTTATATTAAAACTTTTTTGGGCTTTAATTATTATTCCTTTTCGCCTTAATACCTGTGCAATAGAATACTAGTTGATTTGTAAGTAAAAAATACTTTAGGAGGCGTTTGAAAAAGTACATCTTAATTTTTAGATGGATAGTGTTAGGTGACGAATTTGAAGGGGATTATTAAGTTTTTTTGTAGATCTGTTTCTTATAAGTCTATAATGGATACTTAAAAATAAGCCTTCTTATAGAACTATTTAATTTCGTAATAGTTAACACTTTCGGAGGCGTTTCAAAAAGTCAGTGTTTATTTTTATGTGGATACTGGTCAAGTGACCAAATTATACGGGACTATTGAGTTGTATTAAAACTTTTTAAACTGTACTTATCATTTTATAGTCGCCTTAATGCCTGCATACAAGAATACTTATTACTTGTTTAATAAAAAATACTTTGGGAGTCGTTTAAACAAGTACATCTTAATTTTTAGATGGATAGTGTTTTGGTGACGAAATTATACAGGATTAATGAGTTGTTTTGAAACTTTTTTGGACTATAACTATTATTTCTATTCGCCTTTATACCTGTGTAATAGAAAACTTGTTCATTTTCGAATTAATAATACTTTAGGAGGCGTTTAATAAAGTAGGTGTTGATTTTTACGTAGATAGTGGTTAGGTGACGAAATTATACAGGATTATTGAGTTGATTAAAACTTTTTTGGACTGTATTTATTATTATTGTTTTCGGCTTTACACCTCTGCAAAAGAATACTAGTTGATTTGTAAAAAAAATACTTTAGAAGGCGTTTAAGAAAGTATATATTGATTTTTACGTGAATAGTGGTTAGGTGACGAAATTATACAAGATTATCGAGTTGTTTTAAAACTTTTTTGGGCTGTATTTATTATTTCTTTTCGCCTTTATACCTATGTAAAAGAATACTTGTTGATTTGTAAATAATAAATAATTTTGGAGGCCTTTAACAAAGTAGTTGCTGATTTTTACGTGGATAGTGATTAGGTGACGGAATTATAAAGGAGTATTGAGTTGTTTTAAAAATTAGCAAAGCATCTATGTAAAATGTTGCAAAAAAGGAAAAATGTTAACCCTTTTGAGGACTTCCATTGTGTGCGCTACGTAAATGGTTAAAGTGATGCAATAGTAATGTATGACAGAATTGTTCCCCTTTAAAATATCTACAAAAAAGTCTATAACAACAAATGTGTATATTTTAAGGTTGACTCACTATAACCTTTATGGTAATCAAATTTGTACTCTCTCTTATGTGATGCAGACATCTGCTAGTCTTTCATAAAACGTCAATTGAAAGAAAACAGACACCTTTATAACTTGTAATATTAAATTTTAATTAAACCATTTTGAACAGAATAAAATTCTTAAACTAGTAGTAAAAAAGACACCAGTAGTAGATCCATGAAAAGTTTTTTATGTTTCACACAAAATGCTAATAAAATCTTGACTAGGTTTGGTCAATTCTGACGATATTTTATACTAAAATTCGCTAATTTTCAACAGAAATTTTCTGTTATTAATAATAATAGACCTTTAATCATTATTTAGCTGAAGATAAACTGAAGAGCATTTACATTTATCCTTAAAACTAGTATACTAAATCAACCATTTACTTCTGATAAGTTTTAAGTTAATCTTAAATTTCAAATAATAAAGCATTATTCTGTAGCCAACTATCAAATTTATAATCTCAACTATCGCGGGTAGAATTCTGATTATTTATTTTTATTTTCCGCTGGGAAATGCATTTGCGCACCCCTGCCACGAGGCAGGGAGTGTGGGACTCGCCGGCAAGGCCAGAATACCCACTAAAACCCAGCGACACCCACCTCACCCTGAATTGGGAGTGTCAGAGGCTCCCTTGCGCATTCACAACTGAGGATGTTCAAGGAGGAGACAAGAGACGTTCATAAAGACGCCTCCTGCCGCCCGGCCTCCGCTTCCTGGAAGCAGCATCAGCTGCAGCTTCCCTTACCAGCTCCATTGCCTCCTCCAAAGAAATGACAGCTTCGCAGAAAGAGGAAACTGCATTCCATTCTATCTCACTGTCAAGCATGGCGCCCACTATACTTGGGAGTGAGAGATCCGCTCCGATGAGGGTCATCAGAGGATGTCGCTGTGGTCCCCAAGCCGGGCATTCTGCCACAGTGTGGGCCGTCGTATCGACAGGCGCACTACACTGATGGCAGAGAGTACTAGTAGAAGTACTTTCCGAAACATCCGTTTCCGGTCAGTACTTCCATCAGCCTAAAGGTAAGTGATCCATGCCGCCTAGCTAGCCATTGTTCGAAGCGAGGATGAATCGCCTCCTCTGTAACCACACCCGCACTGGGAGACTCGAGATCCTCCTTCCAAGCTTTAATCAAGACCCTGTCGGCAAGGGCCCTGACTCTCTGGACCTCGTCGATTATTTATATATTTGTTAAATTCGTCAAGCTACAGTAATTCTATTAATTTCAATTTTTAAATCAGCTATCATATACATAACCTCTACAACCCTGGTTAGTATTTATTTATACATTTGTTTGAATTTATCAAGCTGTAATAGTTCTAGGTGATTCTAAAGTGTCTATTTCTGCAGCCAGCTATAATATCTATAACTCTGCAATCGTTAGTAGCAATACGACTATATTTTTATTTGTATATTTCTTAAATTAATCAAGCTATGGTACTTCTAGATAATTATAAAGTGTCAATTCCTAAAGCCAACTATAATATCTAAAACCTCTACAATCGGGGGCAGTAACACAGTTATTTTTTATATATTACATTATTTATTTATGCGCCACTTACTAAATTAAAATTTAACGTAAAATTTACTATAGAAAGGACACTTTCTCCCTTACGAGAGATCTCTTCCAGGAAACCTTAAACTATAGTAATTCTAGACAATTCTCAAGTGTCAATTTGAAATGCAAGCAATGTATTATAACCGTAATCTCTACAATAGTGGGCAGTAATACGAGTATTTAATTAATTATTAAATTATTCAAGCTATAGTAGTTGTAGATGATTCTATTGTGTCAATTTCTAAATCCAGCTATCATATCTATAATCTCTACAACTGTGGGTATATTTTTCTTACCACGAGATATTGTTATTACTGTATTTTGACAATCGCGATCTTATTTTAATCTGGAAGGTAGAAGGTAGTTTGTTTACATTTATAGATGGTTTTTTTTTGTCTCGACTCTGTATCTTGTTTTTGTATTCATTGAATACGTCAGTTTTTTTGTATTACCTATGGAGTTTTAAGTATTAAATAAGATTAAGAAGTTAAATATTACTTTTGAAGTAATTTGATGAATTTTCAAATGATTTAACATAACACGCGTTGTTTGTTGTATCTTTAAGATATTCTAAGCTGTAAATACAAACATGCCTACACATAATACTATTATAACAGATTAAACGACGACGGAATTAGAAATATTTATAATACAGCTAGTATTTTGCGTGTTGGTTTGCTCGAGATTTAAAAGCATCACCACTCTAAAGGTTTATATATTTAGTTTATTAGCAGTAAGAAACCTTATATA
Source organism: Elymnias hypermnestra (assembly GCA_015832385.1). Lineage (NCBI taxonomy): Eukaryota > Metazoa > Arthropoda > Insecta > Lepidoptera > Nymphalidae > Elymnias > Elymnias hypermnestra. The sequence goes on from JACTOM010000907.1 coordinate 242,401, forward strand.
CATCTAGTACATCATAGCATGTATCCATCTGTATAACTTTCCAATTGTATTTGACAATTTGTTTAGAAAAATAAAATGGGTATAGTGAGTTATCCTTAAAAGATACGTAGATGCCATCGCGGATTTTTTTAGTTCTATAAAGGAGGAATCACCTTACCATACATTGTTTTGCTATATCTCAAACAGATTAAGCATGGTTTTCGATGAAAGCCACTAGATAACTAGATTTTTTCGAGACTTCCAACTACTGTCATTATACTATTACAAATTTATACAAACCCATGACATATTATGTATATAAATAATGCTCAAGAGGCACTCTATCTGTGGGTGAAAACTGTATGAAAATCGGTTAATTTTTTTTGAGTTAATCGTGAAAGAATACGGCATAGGGTTTTATATTTATAATTTGTAATATTCCTCAAGAATACCTTTGTTTGATACTGAAAACTGCATGAAAATCCGTGCATTTATTTTTAAATTAATCACGAAAAGAAACGGTAAAGAGGTTTGTTTTTTTAACACCTAATATTCCTCAAGACTCACTTTATCCCTTACTGAAAATGGAATGCAAATAGCTTTGATAGTTTTTGAAATTATCGCGAAAAGCGACGGTGATTTTCTTTGTTTTATAAAATGTATAATTACCCAAGTATCACTCTATGTGTTGCTGAAAACCGCATGAAAATCCTTTCAGTTGTTTCTGGGTTTATCACGAAAAGCCAAGGCGATGGGCTTTATTTTATAATATATACTATTCAGCAAGAATCAGTCTATCTATTGGTGAAAGTTGCATGAAAATTCGTTCAGTGGTTTTTGAAATTATCACGAAAAGACACGGTAAATGACTTTGTTGTATAATATGTAATATTACCCAAAAATCACTTTATCTATTGATGAAAATAGCATGAAAAGCGTTCAGTAGTTTTTAACTTTATCTATATTAGTTGTTTTATATTATTCACTTGTTAAAACGATATATTTTTAATAAACTTATATCCATTTACAGAAAGGTATTTCATTACTTCAAATTTACGTCAGGAATGCTCTTTCAAAGGCTTCTTTGACATAAACATCGATTTTTAAAATATTTGCATATTTCTTAAGAGAAAATCGGATTATTTTAAATATTTTAGCATTAACATAGAATACAAATAGACTATTATTATGCAAGTTGACCGTTTATACGTACGGGATGTATATATGTAAATAAAACACAAGAATTGTTTGTACCAATGCATATTATAGACTATAAAACCATTCTCCTCTAGCTAACCTTCAAACCTCTTACATTTAAAAGGCCTGAACCACATGTAAAGCTGCTTCTGATAGGCGGTCTTATTCCTATAATAACTGTCAGGGACTAAGGTACATTAAAGGCGACAAAATACTGCATTATAATAGTGGTGCTAATAGCCTTTGTAGCTAAATGTTAAACCAGTTTAAACTGGATAAATCCAGTTGGCACCAGTTAAAGCCGGTTGTAACCAGTTAAATTCGGTTGTAATCAGTTAAAGACATATAACCAGTTAAAGTCGGTTGTAATCAGTTAAAGACAGTTATAACCAGTTAAAGTCGGTTGAATTCAGTGAACGCCAGTTGTAATCAGTTAANCCAGCTTAAGTCGGTTGTAATCAGTTAAAGACAGTTATAACCAGTTAAAGACAGTTATTACCAGTTAAAGTTGGTTGTAATCAGTGAAAGCCGATTGTAATCAGTTAATGACAGTTATAACCAGTTAAAGTCGGTTGAATTCAGTGAACGCCAGTTGTAATCAGTTAAAGCTGATTGTAACCAGTATAAGCTGGTTGTTTCGAAACGTTTTCAAGTCTTTCCAATGGAGTTTTTTTATATCCTAAAATATTTCCATTTCAATTTCGCGTTCAAGTTTAAACTTTAACCTGTAATAACACTGAATCCTTAAACGTTTACGTCAATGTAAAGTTTAAATTTATTAACGTCAATAAAACTTTTAAACTTTTACTGCCGTTTCATTGTTTTAATAAAGTTAAAACAATTTATTTAACAACACTAAGTTTGGAAGGAGTGAACTGTTGAAGTGAAACTTTTTAGGTACGCTTTTGTTAACATATTAAGGGTTATATTAATTTTATGGACTACATAACCTTTAGTATTTTAAACTAGCTGTTTCCCGTGGCATCGCGTAGTTCCTAACCCCATGGGAATATGAGAAAATCTGAATCTGTTTCATTACAAAAGGAGTAATTTTAACTTTCAAGTCGCGAATAGTTTTGAAGATCTCGTGATGAGTGAATCAGTGAGTTTACTAATCTAAAGCAGTCTTATTAGCAGGGTTATTCGTAATTCAAAGTATTCCCGTTAGGAGATGAAAGAGATGACTACGTTTGGTAATTTAACCATTTCTTTTTTTCGCTGGGAAATGCATTTAGACACGAACCCCGACCTTCAGGTCAGAAGTGTGGGACTCGGCGAGGGAGGAGACCTCGCAATACCCACTAAAACCCAGCGGAACCCTCTTCATCCGTAAGTGAGGCACCAGGTGTTCAACTTTCGCATTCGTCCCTGGTACCTCAGATGAGTCCAACTGAGGATTCAAGGACGTGGAAGGAGGCGGACAAACATGCGCCGCCTAGTACCCTGCCTCCTTCGGCGGTGATCGGGAGCGCTTAAGCGAAACTACGGTCTCGCAGAAGGAGGATACTCCGGCCCACATCCTATCATTGGAGAGCATCGCACCTATACTGCTCCCCAGCGAGAGATCACCGCCAATCATTGCCACCAGGAAATGACGTTGAGGTTCCCAGGCTGCAATCTGCCACAATGTGATGCGTTGAGTCGACAGCTGTACCACACCGTTGGCAAGCGGGTGACTCTTCCCGGCCAATTCGATGCAGGAACTTTCCGAAGCATCCATGCTCGGTCAGAACCTGCACCAATCTATAGTAGAGCGATAATTTAAACCACACAAACATCTTTGGATAATAGATAGATAGATAGATAGTATACTTTATTGAACACCACAAAAAAAAAACATAATACAATGACTTAACTTAAAATAATTCTAGTGTACAATGGGCGGTCTTATAGCTATTTAGCGATCTCTTCCAGACAACCCCACGTTTAGTGTTTTTTAGGTTTTTTTTTTCATAATAAGTCAAATATCGGCTACAAAAGTTTATTACAGAAATAAATATTATATTATTCTTACGTTTCATTTATTTATTTAATAGTACATAACAAATAACACAGCTTTAACTCGCATACTTCAGAATTTGCTTAGAATCTGAATCGTCAGTGAATATCTGACCCCTAACTAGATTTGTGTTTAGGATATCACATTTATAAAAAAAAACTATATACTCGTTATTCGCTAATATTTAAAAACGCTTATTTATCGGTTCAAATTATATAGTTTGTCTATATTTCGACAGCTAAATGAAAAACCAATAATAAAACACAATCAGCTGACGCTCGGGTCAAGGAACGCAAAACCGATATGCGAAGACGGCCGGCACTGTTGATTTATTTTTTAGTAATGTATTTTTTGTAAAACTATCGTTTCATTTAGCTGTACTAATAAGATGGAGCGTAAATAATGCTAATAGAACGTTTAAAAAATATGACGATTCTTTTCCGTCCCGTCATCAAAAGTGTCATTAGTACTATCGTCTGTCTTCGTTTTCTAGAGCGGTCTCCTAACACCTTGAATTCGTTTCATTTCCTATACTAACATGATGGAGCGTAAATAATGCTAATAGAACGTTTTAAAAATATGACGATTGTTTTCCGTCCTATCATCAAAAGTGTCATTAGTACTATCGTCTGTCTTCGTTTTCGAGAGCGGTCTCCTAACAACTTGAATTCGTTTCATTTCCTATACTAACATGATGGAGCATAAATAATGCTAATAAAACGTTGTAAAATATAATGATTTTTTTCCTTCCTATCATCAAACGTGTCATTAGGGCTACCGTCTGTCTTCGTTTTCAGGAACAGTCTCCTAACACTTAGAATATTATTTTATTATTCAGGAGCGATATTGTTTCCGTTTCATCATCACAGGTGTCATTAGTGCTATCGTCCGTCTTCGTTTTGAATAGCAAATGAAATTGCGTAAAAGATTTTTGTTTTTTAAATTAAATGTCGGTTAAACTTAACCAAATAAATATAATGCGTTGGAATGCATTTCGACTTGAATTTTAAGGCGCTCGTTGTATTAAAGTCGGAATCTCAGTAATGGGAATTTCAAACAGACCCTGTTCCCGACGAAAAGGCATTTTTAATCAAATAGCTTACAATAAGTCCCGGGTTCGATTTCGGTTAGTGTTTTTTTGTTTAATATTGTTTCTCAATCAATTATCCATTAAATGTTTATGAAAAACAAGAAATAGTTAAACTATACAATGTTATCTTTAGTTTATTAAATTAAGACTGGTAGCGTCATGTTGTGCTAAACTTTGAGACAGTGAAAAAAGTCCGTCTCGTATTTATTGACATCATTTATATAATTAATAATAAAAAACTTTATTTCGACCATTGGTTAGTAGGTTACATGTCTTAAAAACTAATGTTAGTGCTTTGAACAAAAAAAAAAGAAAGAAATTAAATAATTAAACTATAGCCTAACCTATCCCGGCTCGATTTGTCAGCCCGTGAATCATGTAACAATGATTCAAGTACTGACAATCGAACCTGTTACTAAATACCCTTGGAATGCCATTGGAGCTTGCCTGTACTCTCCGCGCCAGGGATGTACACCTTTTCCGTATGGTAGTGTAGAAACAATCCACACGGGCATCGGCAAACATTCCCGAAGCGCTGCAGCATCTGGGCAGCTCCATTAGCATTCTAAATGCATTGTTATATTGGACTCGTAAGGCGCTACAATGTTTCTGCGAATAGTCAGTCCACAAGCTGTTCATGTAAAATGTGGTACAGTATGCCTTAAATAGCGTGATTTTTACTTCTACTGAACAACGAGCAAACCTGCGAAAGATCATATTCGCTCTAACAGAGAGCGCCCTACGTTCCCTCTTAATATCAGATTTGTCCTTCAGATCAGGGGTTAGTACATGACCAAGGTATTTAAATTCATGCACTCGCCTTATTGGTGTCCCATACAACCTAATTGTAGGCACTTTGCAGGGCAATGTCCTTCCCCTGACCCGAAAGAAAAACACAATCACTAATAAACACTTACAGTTTATAAAATACCACAAAAAAACTTAACGACCTTCAACGCGACACGTACCGTTAGTAACGGTCCCTTTGTAACTGATTTATTTTTTGTTTGTATCTGGTATTATCTTTACGACAGTTACCGAGAAGTGAAATAGATAATACACATTATGACTTAAAAAGAAAGAGATGCTTATATTTCTGACTGCACGAGTTGAGACAACTATCGTATCATGTCAACAATTAAAATTTTTGGTGTCATTTAAAAGTAGCTTATAATGTTCCTATTTAATCCAATTTGTGGAGAACTGTGTCAAAAATAGGATAATAATTAGTAAATGTTCATAAATTAATTATTTTGTTTTAAATTATTAAATGTTAAAATAAAGGATTTTATAATAAAAATCAACAACCAAACTAAATTATTCTTTACTTCCAATAAACTCAAGTTTTTTTGTCAAAGGCTCTGCTACCGGTTCTGAACTTAACTGACTTATAGAAAATAATCCGGCAAGAAACTCTTAGTCTTTTACTCTTTTTTATATTTAATATTAATTACGATAAAATCCATCATCAACATCCATTATCATTTAATATAACATCAAATAGAACACACTTAGCATTACTACTCAGTATATACTTTCTCAGTAAAGACATTAATTTTAATTTAAAGAAATACACTTAACTTTGTATCGCAGATCAGCACTTTTTACCGACACAACTAACTTAAAACACAATAACTGGTAGCTAACTTTGATTAAAAACTGAGAACTCAACTACCTTCTACGAATATATATACCTTTCTTGCTAATGAGACTATTACGAAAAAACACCAATGAGGGTGTTTGGGGCCAAATAATCTTATTTATTAAGAAACTACCATTCCCTGCTACTTTTTAATAGTTACAATTAATAAAATTTAAGTAATTCTAATCGTTGGCATCGTTTACAATGTTTACAAATTCACCAATGGGAACGACATTGTGAAGGTCATTCTTTCTACAAATACGATTTAGTCAAATGACGAACCGTATCCTTTATTTAAAATATTATATTATTTGAAATTATAATTATTTTATATATATAATCAAATGGAATGTCAATGACTTTTACCGTGTATTTTTTAAGTTATTAAGTCAAATTAGAAAGTTTTAAAGCATATTTCTTACAGAAAATAAATAAATTAACACTCATGGAAGTTTACAAAGGAAAATGTCACTAAATTTACAGTTTTTTCTGATAGTTATTTTTAAATCTGTCGTAATATAGTGATTATGTTGCCTTTAATGAATATAACATGGTTTTTGATGCAAATTTAAAACTTATTATCATATATCGTATCGTAAAGATAATACACATTATGAATCTTTAGAGATGCTTATATTAGTGATTGCTTGAATGGAAAAATGTGATAAATTGATATCGCTTCCCCTGTTTGTTACTTCAGATCTCTTAAACTGTTGAATGGATTTCAATGCAATTTTTAGCAATAGATAGAGTGATTCAAGAGGAAGGTTTATGTATATAAGACATACATATTTTAGCATAGAAAATTCGAGAAATTTAAAGACTTGTATTGAGATATTATTGTGGGCTTCAATCGCAAACGCTGACTAAACCTTACGAGATAGATCAAATTAATGTGCTACGGAATTGTATAAAATAATAAAAATTAATATATTTCACCGCAGATCTCTGAAAATATTACCACTTGGGCGTCTTACCCTCACGGATGGCGTTTAAAAGCAACTGGAGTCGTTAAAACAATTTATTAAGAGTTTTTCCTCATTTCAAATGTCAACTTAATATTTCTAAAGCTACAAAAGAAAAGAATAATGGATTCCTTGTTAATTACTACCTACGTAGTAGTATGTCACCCACGTAGTTCCCGATCACGTGGTAATATTGAGAAATCTAATATGATATTGAAAAGAAAGGTTGTTGTTGTATCATCCGCCATATTGGTTTCGGGGGTATATTTTTTTTTATTCAATAACTCACTTATTTTCAACTTTACTCTAAAGATCATAATGAACAAAGTTGTTAAGAATTAAATTTCCTACAATTTCGTTTTTATAATTTTTTTCCTAGAACCAATATTTTTCGAATTATCGGGAGTCGTTTATTTATTTCTTTTGAAACTCACTTATTTTTAACTTTACGAGAGAAATGGTTATAACCAAAGTTGTTCAGAACTAAATTTCCCACAACTTTTGTCCTTATCAAATTTACGCTAGGATAAATATTTTTATGTTAAAATCCGAAAACCAAAAGTTGATCAGCCCATTTTCGTTACCTACGCTTTTGAAATCACAGATTACTTCTAAGATGTCCATTTTAATGAAATTCTGTTAAAGGCAGTTTTAATCTACAATAAATATAAAACAATATTGTATAAAATATATATATAAATCACACATTTTTTTGGAATATGTCAAATGAAGAGAGTGAAATAATTTGATTGCCTGTCATTAAAAAGGTATTTAACTAAATGTAATGTAATGTATAAAATCAGACGTTTAAATTTGCTGTTAAATACAAACTTACATTCGAAAATAGTATATTAATGGCACAATACAAGTGTTTTCTATAAATAATTAAAATATACAAGTGCTGTTATTTCATTTTCATCGCATTTGTTTGATTTCCATCAACATGGTTCTATCGATGCCCCGAGGGTTGATACAGCCCTCAACGCATGTATTTGCAGAGATACATAATTGTTCGTTAAATTTTCACGAAATTTTATATATTATGCTAAAAAAATATTGCTATTTCTTTAGGAAATTGATCCATTTCAATAGGTTTCAAATATAGTGGCGACTCGCATTTGCTGTCAAATCTTTTAAACCAATCAACAGATTTTAATACAGTTTTCATTAAAAGATAGAGTGTTTTTCAAATAATCATTAATAAACGTTCATATTTTATGTACTGCCTCATTGGTCTAGTGGTTAGCATGTTCGACTACAGACATGAGGACCTGGGTTCGAGCCCCAGGTCGGGCCAATTCGAAATCGATATTGAGTTTTCTATTAAGATTGTCTCAATATTTGCCCGAAGTTGGGAAGTTGGCGGTGTGATCCACCCCCGTGCCTCGGAGAGCACGTTAAGCCGTCGGTCCTGCGCCTGATCTCTCTCCGGTCGTGTCGGATTCCCGTCACATCGGACTATGAGAGTGAAGGAATAGAGAGTGCACTTGTGTACTATGCCTGCCAATCCGCAGTGGAGCAGCGTGGTGGGTCTATGCTATAAAAACCCTCTCTCATATGAGGGAGGAGGCCTGTGCCTAGCAGTGGGACGTTAATAAGCTACTACTTACTTACTTACTTTACTTAAACTTCATAGTTTATATGTATAATACCACAAAAAACTTAACGACATTCGACGCGACACACACACCGTTAGTAATGCTTACTTTGTAACTGATTTGTTTTTTGTTTTTCTATTGTCTGTATAGACAATACACATTATGACTTGAAAAGAAAGAGATGCTTATATTACCGATTTCCCGAGTTGAGAAATTACTATGATATTTTATATTGGAAAAACCTGTGATAAAATGAAATCGCTTCCGCTGTTTGTTACATTAAATCTCTTAAACTACTCAACAGATTTTAATACAGTTTTCAGAAATAGATAGAGTGTTTCAAAAGGAATGTTTATATATATAATACATTTATATTATAGTATAGAAAAGTAGAGAAATTTAAAGATTTGTAAAGTGATGTCCTAACAAACACATTGTGCGCTTTAATCGCAAAAGCTGGCTTAACCTTACGAGATATATAAAATTAATGTACTACAGAATTGTATATCATAAAAAAATTTATAAAAAAAACCGCAATTTCATATATTTATCTCGAAAGGATAACTCACAGCAACCATTTTTATCTCTTACTATCAAACTATTTGTTATTTACCAAGCTTATTTTATACGATAAAATTTTTTTTTATTCAATTATAAATATGGTAAGGTTTAACCGACATTTAATATAAAGAATAAACATATTTTATTTACAATACAAGGAGACTGTTCCCAAAAACGAAGACAGAAGATAGTCCTAATGACACTTTTGGTGATAGGATAAAAAAACAACGATCAAAAAAGAATCGATCCTGGTCCAAAAAATATATTTGTAAAACGTTTTGTTAGCATTAGTTACGCTCCACCATGTTAGTACAGCTAAATTAAACAATAGTCTCATTAAAAATACTTTACTTAGACAAAAAAATCAATAGTGAAACGCACTTTCGGTCATTTTAGTCGTTTCTTTTACACGCACAACGGCGCGGCCGTTTTTTCGCATTTCGTTTTCGCGTTCCTTGACCCGAGCGTCAGCTGATTGTGTTTCATATAGCTGTCGAAATATCGACATACTATATAATTGCCATCATGGTTGTTGTTTTCTTGTTAATACAGATTAAATATGAAAGGACGCAAAAAAATTGATCCTGATTTAAAAGTCATATTTTCAAAACTTTTTATTAGCGTTATTCACGCTCCATCATGTTAGTACAGCTAAATGAAACGATAATCAGTGCGCTTGTAAAAGAAACTACTAAATTGAGTGAATATGCGAAAAACCGCGCTGCGCCCGTGCGTTCCTTGACCCGAGCGTCAGCTGATTTTGATTTTGTATTTAATTCCTGGTCTTTTTTAGTATTTTGCTAATAAGACTGATAGTGATTTGTAATGATAATTAATTAAGTTCATTTTGTTTGAAAGCAGTTGCGACAAATCATTTGTTTATGATTAAGTTTTAATTGTGCCTCTACATAGAGGTTTTCAATTACGGTCGAATTACGACAACGTGGAGCCGTTTGTTTTCTTTTTGAAATAAAAAAACTGCACGTATTTTAAAGTGACGTTACGAAAGTCGTCTTGGTAACCGGAGATGACAAAGGACCTTTATGGGGACCCGAATTCGACGCCTTCAACAATTTGTCAAGTTCGTTAATATCACTTCAACCGGATTATGATACTGTTGAAATAATAAAAAATAATGGAGACAATTTGGAGGTAAACAGACACATGTTTCTTAAGACCAATAAATAAAATATTAACAAAAAAAGAACCGCCTCCAAAACGGCTCTTGCAAATATATTAATATGCTCTTAAAAGTAAAAAGTAATTGCGTATTCTTTTTAAGACTTCTTCGTATTCTTATATTCGGAGTCGGCGTCAGCCACCGACTCCAAATATAAGAATAAAAGAACACTATAAAAGAATACGCAATTATTTCTTACTTTTTAGAGCATATTAATATATTTGTAACTGCCTCATTGGTCTAGTGGTTAGCATGTTCGACTACAGACATGAGGTCCTGGGTTCGAGTCCCGGGTCGGGCCAATTCAAAAATCAATATTGAGTTTTCTATTAAGATTTTCTCAATATTTGCCCGAAGTTGGGAAGTTGGCGGTGTGATCCACCCCCGTGCCTCGGAGAGCACGTTAAGCCGTCGGTCCTGCGCCTGATCTCTCTCCGGTCGTGTCGGATTCCCGTCACATCGGACTATGAGAGTGAAGGAATAGAGAGTGCACTTGTGTACTATGCCTGCCAATCCGCAGTGGAGCAGCGTGGTGGGTCTATGCTCTAAAAACCCTTGCTCATCGGAGTGAGGAGGCCTGTGCCCAGTAGTGGGACGTTAATATGCTACTACTTAACTTTTTAACTAATATATTTGTAAGAGTTTGTTTTGAAGGCGGTTCTTTGTTTGTTAAAATTTTTATTTATTTTTTTGATTTTTAGTGAATCTGAAGTAAACGAACAAATTTGTCTGTTTGTTGTTCAGATGAGACAGCACCGTTAAAACAACTTTACAAAGATAAATTTACAATGATATCATCACACCCGGGATCAAATGCGCAACCTAATACTTGTACGTTACTGGTTAGTTATTTTGCCAACCCGCTATCACTAGTCTTTTATATGGTAATCACAACAATAACATAAAAAAAGCACAACACTAATACGCAAAAGTCACCCTCCCCCCCCGGCGCCCTCCCGCCTACGGCCGCTTTATACATAATACAACCCATAAATATTGCAATGCACCAACAAACGTACGATCATTGCTATTTGATAACAGACAGTTATATATTCTGCCAAAAATCGCACCCTTACTGTAAGCGGTTGAGGAGTTCCATTGATCATCATATTTAACTACAACAATCACTTGACCATACCGAAGTTACGGAAGGTGACTCAAATATCCGCAGAATTATAAAAGATTCTGCCGAGTATCGTTAATTTTCTCCTGAGAATTGAAGAGTTCCGTTACTTTGTCATGGATCTCATGGTCAAAACCTAACCTAACTATCATCAAACAACCCTTGAAGTATTCATATCCTTTCCAATAAAAAAGAACATCGAAATCTGTTGGTGTGATCTTGAGTTATTCGTCCTTTTATCGAGCACATGCTTAATGCAAATTTAAAGCTTATCCGGTTTTCTCATGGATGCCATCATCAGAACTGGATTAAAAAAAAATGGGACCCTACGACAATAAAGTAACGGAACTCTTCAATTCTTAGAAGCAAATTAGCGATACTCGGCAGAATCTTTTGTAGGCTATCCAGATATTTGAGTCACCCATCGTAACGTTGGTGTGGTCAAGTGATTGTTGTAGTTAAATAGGATGATCCAAGGAACTCCTCAACGGCTTACAGCAAGGTTGCGATTTGTGGCAGAATTTGTAACTGTTTATAATCAAATGGCAATGACATTACGTTTGTTGCTGCATTGCAATATTTACTTAAGGTGTTTAAATGCGAAGCGGTGGTAGCCGAGTTGGGGGGGGGAGAACTTTTGCGTATTAGTGATGAGCTCGATTACCATAGAGAAGACTGGTGATAGCGGGGTGGCAAAGGAACTGTCATGCAACGTAAGAGGTTGCGGGTTCGATCCCGGGTGTGACAGTGATGTTATGTTTTACATTTTAGAGCATATTAATTTGTCTGGAATAGTTTATTTTGAAGGCTTCATATTTTTGTTATAATTGTTATTATTAAATCTCTACTGAGTAATTGTAAATCTATTTTTAGCGTGGTGTTCAATAAAGAATATTATCTATCTATCTATCTCTTTTATACTCCAAGATATCATTAATCAAATGTCATTTAATAACAATTTTGATCTACATGATATGTACAACGTATGTAACGTAATAAAATTTCGCATATTTTTTTGTAATATGTAAAAGATAGAAATGGTTACCGTGGGTTATCCTTTAGAGATAAACATGTAGCATTGTAGAGTTTATTATAGATATTTTAAAGATATACAATTACGTAGAACATTATTTTGATCTATCTCGTAAGGCTTAGCCAGCGTTTGCGATTTAATCGCACAATGTTTTTGTTAGGACATCACATTGCAAACTACCACTCTAACTCCATTGAATAGTTTAATAGATCTAAGTGAACAGACAGCAGAAGCTGTTTCATATTAAACTACGAGTACGTATTCGCTTTTAAAAGAAATAATATCTCAGTGGTATTGATAAAAAAAGATAGATTTATACAACTTTAAGAAAAGAAATACAATAAATTCGCTCGTGAAACAATGTGTACGTTGAAATGATTTCATTCAGAATAATTATGCTTATAGATTGTTAAATGTTTGCTCTTGTATCCCCGAGGAAATCCCCCTCGGTTTGCTCTCGGTTCACTCCGATTGCTTACACTTTACTGGAAGGTTTTTAGATTAATTTTTACGGAGGTTGAAAGGGTTTAATCATTTTCTACGCGATTTCCTTTTGCTTTTGTTTCAGTTAAGTAAATGTCGTTTTGAGGTTAAAATTAAAGATAAGAAAGAGGATCAAAGTAAAGAGCTATTGTTAATTACTTTATAGCTATTTATTGTATAATATACTACTTGATGTAGGGTTCGAGTGTCTGTTTTTAGTGGGAAAGGCTGTGCCCAGCAGTGGGACGGTAATGGGTTGTTACTTACCTTACCTTTTCTATATATATTTCACAAGGTGTTAGGATACCGCTTCCGAAATAGAAGACACACGATACTAATGATACTTTAATGATGAGAAAGAAACGCTCCATCATGTTAGTACAGCTAAATCAAATGTCTGTTTCATTAAAAATAAATTACTTTACTCAAAAAAACCAGCAATGAAACACAAAATTAAAAACAGCTAATATCTCAGCTCTCAGTCGAGCATCTGCTGTTTTTAATTTTGTTTCACGCTCGAGTATTTATTTATTACTTAGTAAGTAGCAGCCCATAAATGTCCCGCTGACGGGGACAGGCCTCCTCACTCCGAGGAGCGAGGGTTTTTAGAGCATAGATCCACCACGCTGCTCCACTGCGGATTGGCAGGCATAGTACACAAGTGCACTCTCTATTCCTTCACTCTCATAGTCCCATGTGACGGTAATCCGACACAACCGGTGAGAGATCGGGCGCAGGACCGACGGCTTAACGTGCTCTCTGAGGCACGGGGGTGGAGCACACCGCCAACTTCCTAACTTCGGGCATATATTGAGAAAATCTTAATAGGATACTCAATATCCATTTTTGAACTGGCCCGACCAGGAACTCGAACCCAGGACCGAACATGCCAACCACTAGACCAATAAGGCAGTTTTATTACTTACCTTTTTTAAATAAATATCACGGGATACACAAGGTGTTAGGAGACGTCTTCCGAAAACGAAGACGGATAATAATAGCAACCACATTTTTGATGATGGGAAAGAAACGCTCCATCAGTTTAGTACAGCTAAGTGATACGATACTTTCATAAAAAAAACTCGAGTGTGAAACAAATAACTAAGAACAGCAGACGCTCGACTGCAAACTGAGACGTCAGCTGCTTTTAACTTCGTGTTTCATTGCTGGGTTTTTTAGTAATGTATTTATTATTAAACTATCTTTTCCTTTAGCTGTACTAACATGATGGAGCGTAAATAGTGGTAATAAAACGTCACAAAATTATGACTTTTTTTTAAACCAGGATCAATTTGGAAGTGAAACTTCATACGCATGAGGGCAAAATTTTGAGGGATGAGACGCGTCACGAGGATATGCAGCATTTTTTATGCTATTTCGTTCGAAGGTTGGGTAGTTTTTAATTACAATTCTTCATTTAGGATTTCAATAAATTATTTGTATTAATTTTTGACACTTTTAATATTTTAATGACAATTAAATTCCTAACATGTCTTCCTTTTCCCTTCCCCCTAAGTCTCGCAAATCTAAAGTTTTACATTCGTATAAATGTAAAGAAGACTTAAAAATTAGGTTTCTGTTTAATAAGATAGAAGTATCACTTCTGACATGTGTACTTTGTACGCACGCACTTTTTTCCGTCCCTTCATCAAAGATGTCATTATTACTATCGTCTGTCTTCGTTTACAGAACCGGTGACAGTTTTAAGAGACGAAGCAATGAAATATTTTATTCCAAGAGTACATTTATTTGATCTCCATACTAAACTTTATCGAATCACTTTGATACGTAGATATGAAACAGCGGGAGTTATAAATGAATTTATTGTTAGTACATAATTATAATGAAACAGCTTTATTTGATAGTGTTTACGTGACAAGCACCACGTAAAATTTTACGCCACTAGGCAGTGAATAAGATATATCTATTCCCAATAGTAACCCCGCGTAGTTCCCGATTTTATGACACTTGTTTAAAGACACCTCATTAGAGTGCGAGTGTTAGAACAAATTTGGTCATAGTGGGCCAACTGTAAAAGATATACATATGTTGTTGTAGACTTTTACTTAGAACTTTTAAAGAGGAACAATTTTTACATACATGATTTTTGCGTAACATTAACCGTTTACGTTGCGCACGCAGCAGAAACTCTCCAAAGGAAAAAATCTTATTTTGAAACATTTCTCATTATTGCACTGGTCCTATTAGTCTTAGCGTGATGATATATACCCTATAATCTTTCTCGATAAATAGACTATCTAAGATTGGAAGAATTTTTCAAATCGAACCAGTAGTTCCTGAGATCAGCGTGTTCAAACAAACAAACCCTTCAGCTTAATTCACGTAAAGGCGAACAGGAATACCGATCTCGTTACAATGGAAAGTGTACTAAGTCGGACTTATTTCTCAGATTGACATTTTAAAATTCGTTATATCTTCTGAATGGAGTGGCCTATTTTATTAATTTAAAAAGTATTTTACAGGTACTGAGACAGTCTTTAATAAAAAATATTAAGAGGATAAGGATTAATACAGACTTTTGATTAACATGGTTTGATCATTGTAGGCACTTTTATTAACTTTTAAAATGCGAAAGAGTAGTTATAGTGGCATAACTACAGTAGTTAGACATAAGACATAGTGGACTTTTTTGTAGATATTAATACGTTCTATAATATTGCAGAACATTCTTTTGTTCTATTATCAATAGTTTCCACTGCACACACGATGACAGTTTTTTGTGACTAATTTTTTCACACCTTACATTAATGCATTTTTAAGATGGAACCCTTATTTTTTTCAGAAATTAATATAGTTTATATCGCTTTGTGAAAATGCAGCTTTCTAATAATGAAAAAAAAATTGAAATCGGTCCAGTAGTTTTTGTGTGAAAACGTTACAAACATACATACATACAAAAAACACAAATGTTTCCTCTTTCTAATATGAGTTTGGATAAGTATAAGTTTTCTCTCGCACAATGCAATTAATATCGTACTTTATGTCCTTATTATTCTTTTTAGTAAAAGCATTTATTATCTGTTAAGTTGAATATACTATATCCTTTACTCGCACAATGCAATTAATATCGTACTTTATGTCCTTATTATTCTTTTTGGTAAAAGCATTTATTATCTGTTAAGTTGAACATACCATATCCTTTACCAAACTGGTTTTTAAAAAAGGAAGTATTTTTATGGTAATAAGTTGATAAGATTTGAAGCCCATTGCGTATTCAACAGAATTTCCTAAACTCCGTTTCCAAGTGGTAACTTCGTTCATGACTTATTTACATATTTATTTGGCGGTGTAATTAGCTACAGAGTTGTAATTAACAATGCTGAACGCGCTCGTGTCGTGGCATAATGGCCGCCGGTCACTATCCATCATGGCCGCGCGTCAACTGTCACTTTTTGCAGTTCCCGCCGACTTTTAATCAAATTTTCGGACGTTTGTAACACAAATGAGTCGTGTTTAATTATAAATTATAATATTTTATATAAACTTGCATTTGATTTAGTGTTTATATTAAAACAATCGTTTATAAAATGTATTGTATTTTATTCATGTATATATTTTTTAAATTTCCGTCTTCAATAGGAAAGGCAAAGCCTTTATATTATTCAGTCATAATTAATTTTGTTATTTAAATTTTACGATAAATATATTTTTTAAAATATAAATAATATTTGCTATGACAATATTTTAAATAAAAACGCGAATAATCTTTAGATATTCTGTGACAATGTGGTTGCCTGTAACAGCATGATCATCCTTTAGCACGCAATCTCGGTGTTGCCAGTAACAATATGTTTTTCCAATAAAATAACGTATAAGACATCTGAAATAGAGAAAATATAATCGTCAAAATGGCATTTTGTTTGTCCGCCTGGAATTGGATATAAAACAATTGGATATTTAT
Organism: Elymnias hypermnestra; assembly: GCA_015832385.1. Classification (NCBI taxonomy): domain Eukaryota; kingdom Metazoa; phylum Arthropoda; class Insecta; order Lepidoptera; family Nymphalidae; genus Elymnias; species Elymnias hypermnestra. Next base: position 259,173 of record JACTOM010000907.1, read on the forward strand.
AATTCAAATCCACAAAAAGGACAAGGTATAGTGCTCAAATATTTAACACGCATTTCGTATTTAATCCGTTTATAATTTGATATATTGAAAGAGCGGTTTTACTCTCTTGGGAAATGTTTCTCAGACATCTTAAATCTTAAGCTTTTTAACATGACTTTAGATGTAACTAAAACCTCCTTATTCGTTAACCTTTTGTTCTTCTTCTTTTAATAACTGGCTTTCTGGTGTGAAAAGGCACACACAATTTCGCCAGTGTCACGTTAAACCTTTTGTTTAGACATTCTCTAAATTATGTTTGATATTAACATATCTATAAAGTCCCTAATATGTCAATATAAAACATTAACATATAAGAACTTATTTTTATTATTCTAATAAGAAAGAAGGAGTAGAACCTCCTTTCTCATTAGAAGAATTAATTTTAAATAGGAAATATATTTAGCTGCGTTCAGTAACTCTTATTTATAAATATGTTCAAGAAGGCCATAACGTAAATGTTTTTATAGTTAAATTTGTTTTTTTTTTTATTAGAAGCATAGAAAACTATACAGATTTATATATAAAATGAGAATCTCCACTGAAATTATAGACATAAGTTTATTACAACTTTTTAAAGCATATAAAGTCTTTCATCACGTCAACCCGTCTGCATTTTCGCGGTAAACTCAAAAACTACTGAACTGATTTTTATGTAGTTTTTACCAATAGATAGATTGGTTCTTGAGGAAGGTTTATACATATATAATTTGTCAAGAATTTGAGTGAATTGCATGAAATACTACGGTAATTATTCAGACACGTAAAAAAAACTGCCTAGGAGTTTTCAACGAAAATGCTGCCTAAACAGTCGCAGATATAATAAAACAATGTATGGTGAGATAATTCCTCTTTTATAGATCTACAAAAAAGTCTGTAATTGCATATATCTATCTTTTAAGGAAAACTCGCTATAACAATTTTATATAAAAAAATATGTCACATACAATATACATTTTAAATTACAAAGTTATTAAATAAAAATAAACACAAAACAAACCTACAGTGGTTATAATAAGAAAATCTAGCTATTTATTGTTAATTTAAACTCGAATTTCATTATAGATACCAAATAGTATACGCATCAGTATTTTGTTTTTGGCACATCGGTATTAAGATTTTACCTTTATAAAAAGTCCAGCCAAAAAAAAACCTTAACGAAATTCAAATTAAAGAATTAACAAGGTAATCTGTTAAAAAATAAGATGCCCTTTTTATTACTTTAATGTCGAAAATCCCTTTGAATATTCGGACTTTCAAGCCGGGGGCGGTTCATAATTGCTATCTAACCTATATATTACAACAATTTACATGTCAAACATTTTTTATGCCTCTGTTTTGAAAGGGTCCTTTAACCTTTAATAAGGAAACGTTGTGCATCTTTCACATTAACCTGATGCCACTTTATAACATCTTTATATGACTTAATAAATATTACACATTCTTCATTTTTTTAAACTAAATAAACAGCAGCCAACTTTTACAAGTTTTGAAAAGTATACTGTATCTTATTACTTTGTACAACAATGATTTCAAAGATTATATAAACTGAAGACCAAGTATAATAAAGTAGCAGCCCATTAACGTCCCACTACTGGGCACAGATCTCCTCACTCCGAGGAGCGAGGGTTTTTAGAGCATAGACCCACCACGCTGCTCCAGTGCGGATTGGCAGGCATAGTACACAAGTGCACTCTCTATTCCTTCACTCTCATAGTCCGATGTGACGGGAATCCGACACGACCGGAGAGAGATCAGGCGCAGGACCGACGGCTTAACGTGCTCTCCGAGTCACAGGGGTGGATTACACCGCCATCTTCACAACTTCGGGCAAAAATTGAGAAAATCTTAATAGAAAACTCAATATTGATTTTTTTTAATTGGCCCGACCTGGGACTCAAACCCAGGACCTCATGTCTGTAGTCGAACATACCAACCACTAGACCAAAGAGGCAGTCAAGTATAATACAAAGAACTAAATATCCTTAAACACTTCTAAAACCTTAACCTATTAAATAATAAAATTCTTTACTTGGTTCAAATACAGAATACAAATATTCTATTGGTTCAAATAAAGAATTAAATTCATTAATTGGTTCAAATAAATAATACATGCGCGTTATTAGAAAGCTCGGATAGCGGGTGGTGGAACGAGCTTTTCTCGGAGTATCTCTTCGGGTTACCGTTACCGACATAGCTCGAATGGTCGCGGAGCTGAAGTGGCGATGGGCAGGGCACATAGCTAACCGATGGACATTGGAGTTCTAAGGTGCTGGAGTGGCGACCACGTACCGGTAAGCGCAGCGTTGGAAGAACCCCCACCAGGTGGATAGATGACCTGAAAAAGGTCGCCGGAAGCCGATGGTTACAAAACCGCACGAGACCGTGTATTATGGAAATCCTTGGATAAGATCTATGTCCAGCAATGGAACTCCATCGGTTGAGATGAAATAATACAAATTTTCAATTGGTTCAAATAAAGAATACAAATTTTCAATTGGTTCAAATAAAGAATGCAAATTTTCAATTGGTTCAAATGAAGAATGAAATTATTTAATTGGTTCGAATTAAGTAATAAGACGCAGTATACTTTTCAAAACTTCTAAAAAGTGGTATATTTTATTTAAAATAAAATTTGCGTTTATCTTTACATCGTGTAAAATGAAGTCGCTTCCGCTGTCTTTTTAATTAGATCTTTTCGACAAATTTTAATGCAGATTTTAGCAATAGATAGAGTGATTCAAGAGGTAGTTTTATATATATAATACATATACATATAATTGTATATAAAAGACAAGAATTTTAAGACTTAAATGCTCTGTCTAAACCTTACGAGATAGATCATTTGAATATGCTATGGAATTACATATCTTACAAAGACGGAGAAGTCCACTATGGTAACACTACAGGGTCTGTAAAATGTCAGACATGAACCCCCATTGAATATATCTTAATTTTGAACAATTTAACACGAAAAGGTACAGCTTATATTGAACATAGTCGCAGTTCAATAACTACAAACCATTTGTAACGATTACGCCGGTACAGGTGTCTGTTTACATCGTATTTATGTGACAATATACAACAAAATAATAGTAGGAAATCCAATTTCCTTCTTCAATTTAATAAGAAACTCTTCTCCACCAAAATAAAAGCTTAGCGGTCAGTATTAGACAGATTTGCCATCTGCGTCGGATTAAGCACACAAAAATATGTTTTTTACGACATCACATTACAAACCATTGAATTTCTTAGCATTACTATACTATAATATGTATGTATTATACATGTAAACCTTCCTCTAGAATCACTCTATCTATTGCTGAAAACTGCATTGAAAACTATTGGACAGTTTAAGACTGAGATCTATATGAAGATGGCAAGTGTGTCCTTCTGCAAAGTTATATTGTGTAATGCAATGTTGTGGGGATTTAATTTGTCTAAATCTAGTGAGAGGTTTTTTATATCTGAGAAATACTTCATCCAAGTCGGATGAAGTATAAACCACGATCTGGAAGTGTGGAACTCGCTGGCTGTACCAGGGTACTCACTAAAACCCAGCGCAGCCCTTTTCATCTGGGTGGTGGGATATAAACGGTCGCTGACGCATTCAGCGCCCCCGGATGAATCCGATTTAAGGGTTCAGTTCAGGGAAAGCAGACGGGAAAACGGTGTGCTCCATCTCCGTGCTTCGGGGAGCATATTAAGCCGGTCGGTCTTGCGCCTGATCTCTCTTCGCGAGTGTCGGATTGCCGTCATATTCCTCTAGGAGAGTGAAAGAATTGAGAGTGCACTTGTGTACTACTACTACCTGCAGTAAGTCTATGCTCTAAAAATCCCCCCTTCTATGATTAAGGAGGCCTATTCCCTGAAGCGAGACATTAATGGCCTACAACTAAACTTACCTTAGACGGGAAAAATTGGGCCTAACAGCGCCTAGTCTTTCTTAATCTCATCCTCATTCTGCAGGATGACAGCCTCACAGAAGGAGAACACTGCTCTCGAACCTTTTTTTTCGCTGGGAAATGCTTCAACGCACCCCGACCAAAGATTCGGGAGTGTGAAACATCCCAAGCGTCCTACGTCATCCCAAAGTTGGACACCATCGGCTGGCTTATGCAATCGAATATGGTGTCCCGGATGAAGCCGAGTCAAGATACAAGCCTGTTAAATCTGCCGCCGAAACTTCTGCGGCGGATACCAGGGGCATCAGGAGCAACCTCCCTATACTAGAAGATGCCGCTGTGATACCCACGCTGAGCATTTTGCCTCAGCATGGTATCGACGGGCACTCACGGCAGATGAACGAATCCTCCCGGTCCACAATATGATGCAAATACCTCACAACACAGCGATATCCGGTGAGCACCAGTCTATAGAAGAGCGTTCCATGGCTCCTGCACAACCACTGTTCTATCAGAGGACAGAGCCTCCACTATCGCCACACCTATGGGGAACTCGAGATCCTCCCTCCGTTTTATTATCAGAGTCATTTCAGCTAGGACTCTCACCAAGCATAGCACCCGTTACGCTAGGAGTGAGAGATCATTTCCAATCAAGAATCACGGCTTTCCTCTACCAGCAAAGACGTTACCAAATAAAAAAGAGAAACCATAAGAAGTACATCACTTACCATCAGCTAAGATTACAGTCTGACCTGCCAGCAATAAAAGAAAATGTCAAATATTACGTAGGAGATGCACAAACACACGTTCTGACGTAATTGTTACAAATGTTCTGTCTGTTGAACTCTGGCCGGTGATTGTGTCCAATAAGACACCTATGTCTTAACTCGTCGTTTAGGATTGACATTGTTTTGTGTTTGCTTTTATAAATTGTTTTGTTCGTGTTATTTCAAATGAAAAGGGCAGTGCTTTATTGACTCATTAGACAGTGAATCGGATCTATATTTACAGTAGACTAAATTTAACTTTATTGCAGACATTGAAAGAGAATTCTGAACAAGATTTGGCAATTACGTCAATGTTAGTGGCCAACTGAGACCCCTTCATGTTCTCAGCCAAGAAGACAAGTATATAACCATAAATAAATAAATAAGGCCCATCTGAGACCCCATCAGAGTCTCAAGCAAGCAGACTCAACTATTTGAGATTGAAAATCCCTTCAGGATCTCACTTTTATCAGGACCAAGGTTATATCTCACCTTTGAACTGTTATAGGCTCAAAAAATTTGGTAAAATAGGTAATACTGTTTTCCGATTCTTAATTATTGTTTTCCAACAATATAACTACTGATCAGTTATAACATCCAAAGGGCTAGGTTCCGGCCGAATATATATCAAAACTAATATGTAAACATACCGTCTATAACGACATCGGATATAACGTCTAAAAATAACGAAACTTCATCGATATTAATGGGCTATAGCGATCAATTAACTCGACTTGTTACAGAAAAAATGGAGACTTGGCTTAAAGAACAAGCTAAAATGACCAAATCAAATTCGAATTCATAAATTCTTTATTCGAGTAGGCTTTTACAACATTTTTGAATGTACGACTGATGATGATATTAAAGAACGACAAATCCACAACAAACTCAGTCGTGTGTCCCTTTTTTCCTCATCATCGTAACTATATTTTATTGATTCTATTTCGAGTCGACAAAGGTCTTTTCTAATGAATTCCACTGGGCCCGATCTTGCGCCGCCTGTATCCATCGGCTGCCGTCAACCCGCCTGATGTCATCGGTCCACCTCGTGGAGGGACTGCCGACGTTGCGTTTTCCGGTGCGAGGTCGCCATTCTAGCACATTCGGGCCTCAACGTCCATCGGTTCTGCGAACTATGTGCCCTACCCATTGCCACTTCAGCATTGCAATTCGGTAGGCTACGTCGGTGACTTTAGTTCTACTACGGATCGCCTCATTTCTGATTTGAAACGTTGAGAAACCCCGAGCATAGCCCTCTCCATTTCCTGCTAACTGACTCTGAGTCTTCTTACTAAGCCCATAGTCAGCGGCCATGTCTCGGAAACATATATAATCGCTGGCAACACACACTATTCGAAGACCTAGGTCTTCAGGCACTGATGGTGGATGAAAGGTGTTCCGTAGTTTACCGAACGCTGACCATCCGAGTTGGATTCGGCGGTTGACCTCTTTTTTAAAGTTGGAACTACCTAATTGGATCGTGTGTCCCAGGTAGATGTTGTCATCATCGTCGCTTCAACCGATGGACGTCCACTGCTGGACATAGGTCTCACGTAATTACGTCCACAAGGCCCGATCTTGAGCCGCCTGGCTCCAGCGGCTACCGGCGACCATCTTTATATCATCGGTCCACCTTGGTCTGCCTACACTGCGCCGTCCGGTGCGGAGTCGCCACTCCAGCACCTTCGGCCCCCAACGTCAATCGGTCGTTCGGACTATGTGCCCCGCCCATTGTCACTTCAGATTCGCGATTCGTAGAACTATGTCGGTGACTCTGGTTCTGCTACAGATCTCTTCATTTCTGATTCAATCACGTAGAGATACTCCGAGCAAAGACCTCTCCATTGCACGCTGAGTGACTCTGAGCTTCCGCATAAGGTCCATGGTCAGCGACTTCGTCTCAGAACCGTATGTCATCACTGGCAACACGCACTGTTCGAAGACTTTGGTCTTCAGGCACTGAGGGTTATCGGACGAAAATACCAGGTAAATGTACTCGTCTACAGCTTCAAGTGCTGAGTTGTTAACGATGACCGGGTGGGACGAAATATGGAATTTCGACATGATATTTGTCTTATGCATGTTTATTTTAAGGCCCACGTGTTGAGACACTCTGCAGAGGTCATTCATTCACACAGCTTCCTTTTAATAAAAGATTTAAATTTGTTAATTGACATCTTTTTAACTTCTTTTGGTAGTTTGTTATAGAAACGTATACAGTTACCCTTCAATTAATTATTTCTTAATTTATATGAGTTGCACAAGACAAGAGTACGTACAAGTTTTCCAATATGTATACGCAGTGAACTGTCATTATTTTAACTGCTATAAACAATTGCCTTAAAACTAACTTTAGTCTAACGAAATGTACTGTAAATATTTTCTTTTTCCACATTTTATTTGAAGACAAGCTCTTAATCATAACTTATACCTATGACTACTTATGTAAATCGCTTGTACCTACTATCGGATATAACGTCCGAAATTTACAGTCCTTTCAATGTCATTATACATGGTTTCTACTGTATTTGAAGTAGTAGGAATTGAAGAGCAAAAACATTAAAACTCAGGGTTGTAACGGCTCATAATCTTTTCGTGTGATTTCGTGGTAAAACTGTCGCTTTACCAGTTTCTATAAATCCATAATTAAGCAACGATGATCTCAATTTCACCAACAAACATATACTACGTTTATAATTAGGACATTTGACGTTATTATACCCAAATTAGTGCGAAATATGAAGCGTTTAATGAGCCTCGTGTATCGTACGTCTTTATGGCCTCGTCACAACCGCAAATGTAAATATATTCCGGAGATAAGCATACATTAAAAACAAATTTGAACACTTTAAAACACACATTTAACAAGGACTAGCATTGCCCCAAGGTTTCATCCACGTAGATACCGATCCCGTGGTAATGGAAAGTCTACTAAGTCAGACTTATTTTATTAGATTCACATTTTGAAATTCGTTATATCTTTTAATGAAATGTCCGATTTTAATAATTTGAAAAGTATTTTACAAGTTTTGAATTGGCCTTTAATATAATATCATTCAATAGGATAGGGATTAATACAGAGGTATGAATAATATGGTTTGATTATTGTCGGCACTTTTATTAACTTGTACATACATAGCATCACGCGTCATTCACATAGAGGTAGGCAGAGACCACGTCCTTCCACTTGCCACGATGCTTGCATATCTCCTTCGCTTCTTTCGTTCTCATTAAACCTTTCATACAAGTTCGTCGGTTTAGAGTACTTGTGACCTGGCTCTTATTTAAAATGTCCTGGATTTGGTCCAGGAAGTTCGCCTTGGTCTTCCCTCTTTCAAATTTCTCGTTCAATTTTGACTTATAAATCCTTTTAGTCAGTCTCCTTTCATTTATTATCTCTACATGCCCAAACAATCTAAGCATACCTTTCTCAATTTTAGTCACTACATCTTCTTTGATACCACAAAGTTCTCTTATCACACCATTTCTTACTCTGTCACTCAGTTTCAATCCACTCATACTTCTCAACGCTCTCATCTCTACCGCATTTATTTTACTTATGTGATTCTTCTGCTGTACCCAACTTTCACTACCATACATAAGTGTTGGCACCAACACTCCTGCACGCACAGTCAGTCTGGCCACCTTTAAGACACCATCTGGCTATTCGTAAAGGCGTGCAGAGCATCATTTACCCTATCCCTGCATTCACTCTCCTTTCAATATCACTTTCACATTTTCCATCTTTTGTAAATTTAGATCCCAATTACACAAATTCTTTCACCTCTTGCGTCTCTTGTTCCTCATCTATCAAAATATTGCCATCGTCATAGATTCATCTCTTTCAAAAAGCATATCTTTCGTTTTGTTTACATTCACTTTCATTCCTTTCCCTTTCAAAGCTTCATTCATAATATTTACCATCTCCTGTAGCTCATTAGCAGATGATGCAAGTATTATTTGATAATCGGCGTTGAGTAAACATTTGATGAGTTATTCATTCATTCTTAACCCATACATGCTTTCTTTTAAATTTTTTAAAATGTAAAAATAGTTATGTTTTTTTGTACATATTAATAGATTTTATAATATTGTAAAATCAATTTTTGTTCTATCATCAATAGTTTTCGCAACGCTGCGATGACAATTTTTTTGTTTAGCACCCTGGCTTCCAATAATGCATTTTTCTTAGGGATCCCTATTTTTTTGACAAAGTAATATAGCTTATGTCGTTCTGTGAAAATGCAAATTTTTAATGGTGAAAAAATATTTGAAATCAGTCCAGTAGTTTTAGTGCGAGAACGTTACAACCATGCATACATACGTACATAGAAAAACACAAATGTTGGAAGACATATTTTAAGATTCTTAGTTGATTTCATTTTTCAATTATTGTACAGCCGTCGGTCCTTGATGAATGCCCAAAATTTCTATTTAATACCACGTATTCTAAAATATAGTTCAAATGTTGCGCTATTCATATTCTAATTCAAATATCTACCAGTCGTGATAATGCTGTAGATGAATGTAACTACTTTGTTATTTACAATTATAATTAAAATTATAATTTCTTCGTGTAGTGTTAAAATAGAAGTCTAAGTAAGATTCTTAAACATCATTCTTTGTTTGTCACAGTATCACTCTATTTTTCACAGCATCACGCTCTGTTTCACACAACAGTGTATTCTCTGTGTGAAACAGAGAACAACATCTCCTTCTCAGTTGTTCTGAAACAGTTTCTCAAAGTGTCACTATCATTTACTCACAGTATCATTATTTGTTTCTCAGAAGATCACTTTCTTTTTCTCACAGAAGCAACCTCTGTTTTTCACAGTTTCACTCTCCTTTTCAAGGTATCACTCTCGAATTTCTCTCAGTGTCACTGTCTGTTTTCACAGTATCAGGCTCTGTTTCACACTACAGTGTGATCTCTGTGTGAAACAGAGAACAATACTTCCTTCTCTGTTTCTCAAAGGATCACTATCTGTTTTTCATAGTAACACTATCAATTTCTCACAGTATCATTATCTGTTTCTCGCAGGATCACTTTCTTTTCTCACAGAATCAATCACTGTTTCTCACAGAATCACTTTCTGTTTTTTACAATATCACTCTCTTTTTCACGGTACCACTCTCGATTTCTCTGTGTCACTATCTGTTTTCACAGAATCATTATCTGTTTCTCAAAGCATGACTATCAATCACTCACAGTATCACCATCTCTTTCTTAAAGTATCACTATCATTTACTCATAGTATCACTATCTGATTTTCATAATAACACTATAAATTTCTCACAGTATCACTATCGGTTTCTCGCAAGATCACTTTCTTTTCTCAAAGAAACAATCTCTGTTTGTTTCAAAATCACTATTTGTTTTTCACAATATCACTCTCTTTTTCACGGCACCACTAAAATAGAAGTCTAAGTAAGATTCTTAAACATCATTCTTTGTTTGTCACAGTATCATTCTATTTTTCACAGCATCACGCTCTGTTTTACACAACAGTGTATTCTCTGTGTGAAACAGAGAACAACATCTCCTTCTCAGTTGTTCTGAAACAGTTTCTCAAAGTGTCACTATCATTTACTCACAGTATCATTATTTGTTTCTCAGAAGATCACTTTCTTTTTCTCACAGAAGCAACCTCTGTTTTTCACAGTTTCACTCTCCTTTTCAAGGTATCACTCTCGAATTTCTCTCAGTGTCACTGTCTGTTTTCACAGTATCAGGCTCTGTTTCACACTACAGTGTGATCTCTGTGTGAAACAGAGAACAAAACTTCCTTCTCTATTTTTTACCGTATCACTCGCAGTTTTACACAATTGTGTTATCTCTTTGTGAAATAGAGAACGATACTTGGTTCTCAGTTTCTCACAGTATCACTTACAATAATATCTCGGGGTAATGTCAGTTTCGACACGTTTACATTTGCATTAATAAGACTTGCAAGTATTTAATATACTATTTTATTGGTCGCAGTTGGTAGTCCGGATAATCGAGTTTCCACTGCAGATTTTGTATCAGAAAACTACGCTCTGTCTTCTATGTGAAAAGTAATTTTTATATATCCCAGTTTTGTGTAAAGAAGCTGTTAAAGCTGTGAATAAAGTATGCATAATACCGCAAAAGGTAAGCCGGCGAGGCTAATTTACTGCCTGCGCTTTTGTTACATTTGCTATTATACTACAGTAAAAGTTTTACTGTAAATATTTGCATATAACAGAGAGATATCTCTCTTTTTATTATCAACTTTTTATACTTTAAATAAACACGAATCATTTTGTAAAAAATGCAGTTAAATAGGTTTGTAGGGAGTGTGTTTGAACTTTCTGGATCCCAATTTTAATACAAGAAAAAGCTTAAAGATTAAAGAGTGAAAAGGCTCTAAAATCAATACATATACAATTTTTTAATAAGATACCTCAATCTTTTTATCTCGTATTTGCTTAAGTTTATGTATAAAACGTTCTTTTACAAAAGTCATATTATAATGTTGAAGTTTATAAGGCGATAGAAATTTTTGGACTTGATTGCATTTACAGACAAAAAAGCTATCTATAAAAGAGTTTCGACTGACTTTCTTGCTGGTTTTTTCCCACTATCTTATGAAGCCGGTGTTAGATTTGTTACCAACAGACACTTACCTGGTGCTGCCACACTACAGTTAAAAAATGTTTATAAACGTTAGTAAACATTTAATCACAATGTTATCAAACGTTATCACATTTGGTAAATTTAGTAAACATTTCTAAACAAAATTGATATTAAACAACGAGCCGATGCCATGTTTTCAAGTGTTATAAATGTTTGTAAAGATTTCTATTAGTGTAAAAGTACTCAAACATATAACAATTTCTAACTAAATGTAACAATTTGTAAACATTTTTAAACAGCAGTGTGGCAACATCATAATGACCATTAAAAAGAGCTTTCTAAGCTTATTTACACACGTATATTTGGCTTAGCTTTTACTTACAGTAAAATAAGATAAATAAGAGCCCATGATCAAGTAATACTTGCGTCATCCGCTAATGAGTTATAGGAGATTGTAAATATTATGAATGAAGACCAAGGCGAACGTTCCTGGACCAAATCCAGGACATGTTAAATACGGGTCAGGTCAAGAGTACTCTAAACCGATGAACTTGTATGAAAGGTTTAATGAGAATGAAAGAAGCGAAGGAGATATGCAAGGATCGTGGCAAGTGGAAGGATGTTGTCTCTGCCTACCCCTATGGGAATAAGGCGTGATGCTATGTATGTATGTATGTATGTTTATCTTCTATTTTTACATGACACTGGTAACTACCGAAAAGGTTGAAGTAATTGGTTCGAAACTATGACATTTTACAGAGAAATATATTATATAAGTTTGCGGTACGGCACGGTACGATTATTTTGACACAGCAAATAATTGATTTATANCTTATGTATGGTAGTGAAAGTTGGGTATGGCAGAAGAATCACAAAAGTAAAATAAATGCGGTAGAGATGAGAGCGTTGAGAAGCATGAGTGGATTAAAACTGAGTGACAGAGTGAGTAATAGTGTGATAAGAGATCGTTGTGGTATAAAAGAAGACGTAGTGGTATGCTTAGATGATTTGGGCATGTAAAGAGAATGAGTGAAAGGAGACTGACAAAAAGGATTTATGAGTCAAGATTGAATGGGAAAGTTGGAAGGGGAAGACCAAGGCAGACGTTCCTGGACCAAATGCAGGATATCTTAAATAAGGGCCAGGTCAACAGTACTGAGAATGAAAGAAACGAAGGAGATATGCAAGGATCGTGGCAAGTGGAAGAACGTGGTCTCTGCCTACCTCTATGGGAATGAGGCGTGAAGCTATTTCTTTATATAAAGCTTTGTATTTAACTTTAATATGTTAAAAAAACGTATATTATAAACGTATATAGCAGCCTATTAACGTCCCACTGCTGGGCACAAGCTTCCTTACTCATAGAAGAGAGGGTTTTAAGAGCATAAACTCTCTATTCCTTCACTTTCATCTCTTTCTTATGTTCTGTTATTTTATGAGTATAGACCAAAAAAAATTGTTATAATACCTATTAAGCTCGCTTTAACAAAGCTTTTACATGTCTCGTGTGCTTTTAAGATTAAACCAATGGTTTTTAATAACTAAATTCGCTAATTTCTTAATAAATAATCCTCTTTGTACAGAATTTCCCTCGTCCAATACATATATAAGTCACGCAGTGTTATTTATGTTCTCGATTCAGTTCAGGATATTGTCCAAATTTGTCCTCATCTGTCTGTTTGCGTGTTGATACACTCTTAGCTTAACGTTTATTTATTCAGTATGAAATAACTAGTTAGACTTTTGTCTTATATATTTGAAGATAAAAGCTTTAGGAGTGAATTTAATCAAACTAAATTGAAGTAAATTTTAATTTAAAAAGCCTTTAAACACTTTTGAATCGTCAAATATAGATGACGTCTTATAATGTCATTAAATAACTTAAAATCTATCTCTATCGTCTGAGAAGAGCTCACAATAAACTCAATTGGTTATCCTTTTCTTTACTATCATCATTACAAAATAGTATTCATCTTATTTAAGTGAAGCAATTCATTTATTCTCAGTCTTTTTAATCGTATAAGTAATCCTTCGAATTATAGTATAAAAAGGTATGTAGCAGCCCACTGACGTCCCACTGCTGGGCATAGGCCACATCACTCTTAGGGGAGAGGGTTTTTAAAGCTATTTATTTGAGAATATCGAGTATTATAAAAGTTTACAAAGCTTTAAAGCTATCACTAACTTAACTAAGCGTGTTTCAAAGTTACTCTATTGTAATGAAGACTAAGTATAAGCTAAAATACATTCTTTTATTCTTTAATAGCTAAGAGAATGGAGGGATAATCTTTGTTTTATTTGTGTTTAATCCTTGACTGTATTCTTACCTGATAGTAAAGTAATTTCTTCAGTGAGATTATAATAACAACTTTATTTATTTAGGCATAAAAAACCCTGGACCTGTATACTGAAATAAAGATTGTGAAAGTGTATGACTGGTTGGATGTGTGTGTGTTGCGTGTGTGTATGTTGTGTGTGTATATGATTAACTAGAATAACATATCAATATGTACAAGCGAAATATCACTAACACATTCATCAGGAAATATCCGAAACTATATGTCCAATTAACTTCAAATTAAGCAGAGTTACTTCTAATACAATGTAAATGTTCACTAAGAACGGTAAAAAGGTAAAGGTAAGTAGCAGCCCATTAACGTCCCACTGCTGGGCACAGGCCTCCTCGCTCATATGAGAGAGGGTTTTTTAGAGCATAGACCCACCACTGCGGCTTGGCAGGCATAGTGCACTCTCTATTCCTTCACTGTCATAGTCCGACATGACGGCAATCCGACACGACCGGAGACAGAGATCAGGCGCAGGACCGACGGCTTAACCCGATCTCCGAGGCACTGGGGTGAATCACACACCGCCAACTTCCCAACTTCGGGCAAATATTGAGAAAATCTTAATAGAAAACTCAATATCGATTTCGAACTGGCCGACCCGGGACTCGAACCCAGGACCTCATGTCTGTAGTCGAACATGCTAACCACTAGACCAATGAGGCAGTCAACGTCACTAAGAACGGGTTATCCCATATTCCAACGGGAACGGGATGTATAAGCAAAAAAAGATCACTCAATAAGTCATTCAAACTCCAAAACTATTCGCTCGAGGAATATAGCGTATATTTCTTTTGTATGTAGACGTTCACTAAGAACAAGTTGGTCCATAACAATAAGAGATCTGAAACTATATATGTGGCACCGTAGGCAACAGCTAGTACTTATAAATAACAAGATATTGACCTTACCTTTACATAAGTTCAAGCTAAATGTAAAGAGAGCTTTTATGTACAGTTGGGGAATGTTTCAGTTCTATAAAAGCTTGGATTTGAATCCCGTTTCATATATATGAGTACCAACAGCTTATATGTCAAATATCTTTAATATAAAACAAAATTCCAAAGATTAACTACAGAATTTGTCACTGTTATCTTCTCTGTAAAAGCAACATTTTAAACTGGTGGTAGATTTGTTACCAACGGAGAATCTTGAGAAATAATAAGAGCCTGTTAATCCTATATACAAATAGAATTGTTATTTGTAAAAACAAAGTGTTATTTAGTTAGAATAATATCTGGATAACGTTAAGAAACCAGACTGAATCAACTCGTTTCGACGTTGTTTAAACAAAATAGCCAATAAATTTGAATTACCTTGTTATTATTGGAAATTATGGCGCTTAAAACACAATACAGAATACAAGAAATAAGATTTTATAATTATTTTTCATATATTATTAATGATTAACGAATCGCGTTACGATAAGTATTGGAAAAATGTTCCAATAATAGACAAAATCTATGCTTTCGAGAGCTTCCGTTGCGTGCGCTACGTAAACGGTTAACACTACACAAAAATGATGTATGACAGATTTGTTCCTCTTAAAAATTTATAAAAAAGAGTCTACTACAATATATTTCTATCTTTTAAGGTTAACTCACTATAACCTTTTTTGTATTCACCAAATTTGTTATATGTGTCTCAAGGTACCCATTCTTTTACATACATTTTCCCATGGTAATTTTACAGAATAATACAAAACAATTATAATAAAAGTAAATAAAATAAATCCTTTTTAATTCTAGATGAAAATGTCACTAAGGTTCTATACTAACTTCGTTCACAATTATCCGTTCAAATTAGAAGTTAGTTGCAAGCAACGTGTTCTTACGTTTTCATTGAAAATTGATGTTATGTTTTAATAAATCAATTAAGAATGAGTGTTTTATAAAGTGACAATTTGAAAAGCTATCCTTTGCGCTTGTATTTTGTAGTTATTGAATAAGACTGAGCCGTCACACTCGATTATGTAACGCACGTTTGAGTAAAGTCAACTCTCGTCGTCTAAGGGAACGACTCTGTACTTATTATATTATATTATTTAGGTCGATCTTTTACAGTATAAAGTATAAATAAAATTTTAACAATATTAAGTACACAAAATCCTTGTTAATTCTAAACTAAAATGTCAGAAAGGTTCTGAACAAAGTTATTGTACAATTACCCGTTCAAAAATAAAGTTACTATGTCCATTGTCCTTTTCATTGAGAATATATGATATTTACTGTATAAATCAATTTTAACTGATAAATTTATGACGTGAAAACTCTTCTAGATGTCTTTTCTACTTGTTTTTTGAAGGTATTGAATGAGACTGAGTAGTCACACTTGATTATGTAACGGATATTTGAGTAAAGTAGTCTCTCGTGTAATACTTGTTATATTTCAATATTTAAATTGTTCTTTTACAGTATAAAAGAAATAAATTTTAACGAAAATAAAAACAACAAATCCTAGTTAATTCTTGATGAAAATGCGACAAAGGTTCTATATAAATTTAGTTTACAATTACACGTTGAAATTAGATGTTAGTTGCAAACAACATGTTCTTACGTTTAAATTCAAAATTGATGATATTTATTCAATAAATAAATTAAGAATGATTGTTCTATGAAGTGAAAACTTGTTTAGGTATCCTTTTCGCTTATATTTTGTAGTTATTGAATGAGACTGAGTCGTCACACACGATTATGTAACGCTCGATTGAGTAAAGTCATCTCTCGTTTTCTAAGGGAGCCAGTCAACGAATACCTGCTTTATTTTTATATTTATATCGTTCTTTTACAGTATAAAACAAATCAATTTTAACAAGAATAAATTCAACAAACCCTAGTTAATTCTAGATGAAAATGTCATAAAGCTAAACAAACTTAGTGTACAATTACCTGTTCAAATTAATAGTTACTTGCAAGCAATTTGTTCTTACGTTTTTATTGAAAATAGATGATATTATTGAATAAATCTATTTCAACTGATGAATTTATGAAGTAAAAACTTATTTAGATGTATTTTCTACTTGTATTTTAAAGGTATTGAATGAGACTGAGTAGTCACACTTAATAATGTAACGGATATTTGAGTAAAGTCGTCTCTGGTCTAGTACTTGTTATATTTTAATATTTATATTGTTCTTTTATAGTATAAAATAAATCAATCCTAACAGAAATAGATACATTAAATCCTAGTTAATTCTAGATGAAAATATCACAAAGGTTCTAAATAAACTTGATATACAATTACCCGTTGAAATTAGTTGCAAGCAATTCGTTGGAATGTTTTGATTGTTAATTGATGATATTTATTGAATAAATCTAATTCAAATGATTGTATTATGAAGTAAAACGTGTTCAGGGGTCCTATACACTTTTATTTCGTGGATTTTCAATGATATTGAGCCGTCACATTCGGTTATATAACGCACGTTTGACTGAAGTCCTCTCTCGTCACAGTGAACAATTCAACGCGTGTTATATTTTAATATTTGTATAATTATTTTACAGTATATAACAAATCAGTTTTAACATAAATAAATACACTAAATCCTAGTTAATTCTACATGAAAATGCCACAAGGGTTCTAAACAAACTTAGTATACAATTACCCGTTCAAATTAGAAGTTAGTTTGTCTGTTATAGACTAGAGTTGCACTGCATTTAAGTACTAATGTTACCTACATTGTTACTAACGAAGAAACTTACGTTTTAATTGAAAATTGATGCTATTTATTGAATAAATCCAATTCAGTTGATTGTTTTATGAAAGGGAAATTTCTTTAGATGTCTTATCTACTTGTATTTTGTGGATATTCAATGAGACTGAGCCGTCACACTCGTTTATGTAACGCTTGATTGAGTGAAACCTTCTCTCGTTGTATGACTTATAGTCAACGAGTAAAAGCTATATTTTATGTTTTGAAATAAAGCTTCTTTACGGATATTTGACTTGGGGAGTAAGCTGATATGCGTTACGAAATGTGTGATCGAACGGCGAACGGAAGTAGACAGGTGTAAGTTAGTGAAGACAGAAAGAGATTGATACAAAGTTTTTGAAGTGAAACTTGTTAGCTTGGCAAAAGCATTTAACCTTTCTAAGGTAATGTTAAAAATAGTGTTGTGCGTTACATTGTGCGTTCGTAGGTCATTTGCGTGCGGATTCGCACGTACGCACGCAATAGTGTTGTACAACATCGATGATAACTTTTTGAAGTGATAACGTTTTATAAATCGATGGTTGCCGGTTGCAAATACTGCAAAGAGTGACTCAATGTCACATTCCACTTGAACTTGCGATTGACAGTGTGGAAAAAGCGATAGTGAGGCGCGATCGGCTTGTGACACATCTATCTTCCACTTCATCGGTTAATGTTGTCACGTTCAGCCTGAGCGATGGAGAGGTGCGATCGGTCCCATTTCATTATTTATTGCACAGTTTTTATGTCATGTTATTACGTCAAATTATCCTACGTAACCGAATTAACAGGAAACCAACTCTTTTTCGTGATAACATGACTCATAGTCACGTTCCATTTGAGCTTGCGTTCAAGAGCGTGGAAAAATAGGGAGGCGCGATCGGCCTAAGCGTTTTGTCTTGTGATGCATCTATCTCTCTCTCTCATTCAATCGGCCATTGTGGTCGAGTAGAAGACTCATAGTCACGTTCTATCTGAGCTTGCGATTGAAAGCACGGAACAAGCGATAAAGGGGCGCGATCGGCCTAAGCATTTGGCTTGTGACGCCTCTATTGCTCTTTCATTCCATCAGCCATTGTGGTCGCGTAAAAGACTCATTGTCACGTTCCGCCTGCGACGAGCGTTTGAGCGAGAACGTAGAACAAGAGATAGAGAAGCGCGATCGGCTTGTGACGCATCTATCTCGACTTATCGTGATAACGTGTTATAAATCGATGTTTGCCTAGAGCGCAGAACTAGCAATAGAGATACACGATCAGTCTAAGCAGCTTATGACGCATTTTCTCTTGCACTCCATCGGCAAATGTGCTCTAGTAGAAGGCTTATTGTCGCGTTCCACCTGAACTTGCGATGTAGAGCGCGGAACAAGAGATAGGGAGGCGTTTTCAGCCTAAGCGTTCGGCTTGTGACGCAACTATCTCTCTTACACTCCACCGGCCTTTGTGGTCGAGTAAAATATTCACTGTCACCTTCCACATCAGCTTGCGATTGAGAGCCCGGAACAAGAGATAGAGAGGCGTGATCGGCCTAAGCGTTTCGTTTTATGATGCATCTATTTCTCTCTCACTCCATCGGCAATGTGGTTGAGTAGGTGACTCAATGTCACGTGCCGCCTGAGTCGAGCGTGTGAGCGAGAGCGCGAACCAAACGATAGAGAGGCGGGATCGGTCTAAACGTTTCGTCTTATGACCCATCTAGCTCTCTTTCCATTTGTTATTGTGGTCGAGTAGAAGTCTCATAATCACGTTCCGCCTGAGCCGTGAATGCGAGCGATAAAGTAGAATAAGCGATAGAGAGGCGCGATCGGCCTTAATAAATTGTTTATTGCACAATTTTTCATCAATGTTATCTTATGACGTTACCACGTATAATAAGTGTAGGAAATTGCATAATGTTTGTAAAAAGAGGTACGACGGTTTTGCTTCACATATTAATATATAGTACTAATACAAGACTTTTAAGTATTGCATCACACAATTTATTACGTTAACTGCAACTTACAACATTAATAAATGTAAATTCAGTCTTAAAATTTATAAAATATAACGAAATATAATTACGCTGCCGTTGTTTACTTAGGACTCTCGGAATATTTCGGTACGCCTCGCGGGACGTAATGACTTTTTTAATTTCTGCAATTCCTTGATGGTATTACCGAGATAATGACAATAAATTTGTTCAAAGCGGCTTAAAAAAGATTCTTTTTAATTCTAATTATAATTATAAAAGTCAAATAAAGTTATAAAGACCAGCAAAGACGTTTCGCCAAGCAAAAAGATTTGTGTTCTGGTACGATGCTGGGTAGAAACCAGGATAAGTTGCTTCCTTCTGGATTAGCACGCTTCTATTTTAGACTATCATTACTAACCATCAAGTGTGATCATATTCCAACCCTAAACAGTCACAAAATAAAAAGTACGACACGATAAAGTCACGCCCCCAACGCGCTTACTTGATAACACACTAACTTTTGTCAGTCGTTGGATATATCGAATAAAGAATTGAGTATAACACCCTAAATTTGTAAGACAGTTGTTAAACACCATGTTTTAATATCTATATTATATAATCATCAAAATATCAAAAAGCCTGAAATGAAAGATATTCGTTTATACTTTGGGGACGTTTGGGCGTGAATACGTCTCGTAACGGGTAATAGTTTCTACATAAAATATTGTTATTTCTGTATATCCTAATCATAAGAACTCCTCCACAATTTTATGCAAATGTTTTATATATAATGAGATAGATATTGATAAAAGTTGACCGCAGAATTACCTTCAAAATAACGGGGTTTCCCCCTTCGTCGCGCGCGATGTGTTACAGTCCTTACTCAGCGTAATAAATTCTTTAATCCATTAGCCAACCAGTGGTGTTATTGAATTTCGGATGGAGGTGATAGACATGTAGCTACAACACCAAATTTTATCCCCAATTATGTTTTTTAAAATTGCCCCCACATGGAATTTTAAAGACGTATTCACGTCAACACGCGCTAATGCATCGATCATATTCAACAACCTTCCCTAAAGCATCATATAGTTAAGGAAATCTTTATCAATAGAAACAGTCCCCTTAGTAGGCCACTAAATGTACTTAGGGTCGTCGCTTCAACCGATGGACGTCCACTGCTGGACATAGGTCTCATGTAATGATGTCCACAAGGCCTGATCTTGTGCGGTTACCGGTGGCTCTTTATGTCATCGATCCACCTTGTGGGGATCCGGTGCGGGGTCGCCACTCCAGCACCTTCGGCCCCCAACGTTCATCGCTCCTTCGGACTATGTTCCCCGCCCATTGCCGCTTCAGGTTCGCGATTCGAAGGACTATGTCGGTGACTTTGGTGACTACTACTTAAATCTTCATTTCTGGTTCGATCACGTAGAGAAACTTCGAGCATAACCCTCTTCATCGCGCGCTGAGTGACTCTGAGCTTTCGTATAAGGCCCATAGTCAGCGACCACGTTTCGGAGCCGTAGGTAATCACTGTTCGAAGAGCTTTGTCTTCAGGCACTGAGGGATATTGGACGAAAAGAGATGCCGTAATTTCCCGAACGCTGCCCAACCGAGTTAGATTCGGCGGCTAACCTCTTTGTCGAAATTGGACCTACCTAGCTGGACTATGTGTCCCAGGTAAGTGTATTCGTCAACAATTTCGAGAGCTGAGTTCTCAACGATGACTGGGTGGAGCGGACCACGTTTCGGAGCCGTAAGTCATCACTGGCAACACGCACTGTTCGAAGAGCTTCGTCTTCAAGCACTAAGTCATATTGGACGAAAATATCTAGCGTAGTTTCCCGAACGCTGCCCAACCGAGTTGGATTTGGTGGTTGACCTCTTTGATGTACTTATGGTACCCCTTAGCTATAGAAACAATACCATTAACTGTCTCCTAAATGTACTCAAGAGAGATATTGTATGCGGTTTCATACATAACAAACACTAATGCTTGCTACCTCATTCTCTCCCACGTTCAATCTTATCAATTGATGTGTGTGTCTGTCGTTTTTACGTTTCGCCCTTCAAATCACAATGATGCTAAAGAAGTTTTCAAGTGCGAAAGAGTGGTTACTCTCAAATTCCTGTCAGGATTGCGAGAATCTTTTGGAGTTTCGGCGCTAAAACTACCACATACTATATAATAATTATAATAATAATTAAGCCCTTTATTTACCACTTATCCTAGTATAACTATTTACACAAATTTCCTTTTAGATTTAACGGTTAGCCTGTATGTAGTGTTAATGAGTACGAGTATATATTTGCGTTACTGTATGCTTGTGTATTGTGTGCTTAGGTGTGTGAGTGACTACGAGTGTTTGTTGTTATTTTTGTCTGTGTGTGTGTTGGTATGTGTGGATGTAAGTGTGAGTGCTTGTTTGTTATTGTATACATTATGTGTTTGCATTAGTATTTTATTTACAGATAGATAAGGGTCCCTTTTTGGGTATAGGCCTCCTGCAGTTGTTCCCAATGAGCCCGATTTTTGGTAACTTTTTCCCATTCTTTCCCAGCTATTCTAGTAATGTCATCTGCCCAGCGTGCTTTTGGTCTCCCTACCTTTCTTTTGCCGACTGGACCAGGCCATACGGTGGTTTAGTTCGTCCATCTCTTATCTTTTAATCTCATAACAGGGCCTGCCCATGTCCATTTTAATTCGAGGATCCGCTTCAGTGCATCAGTTATCTTGGTCTTTTTACATAGTATATATATATACACATATTTAGTTTTATTATACAGTTACGTGTTAATTGTTTCAACATCTCCTGCTTCTTTCATTTTCATTTAACCTTTCAAACAACTTCATCAGTTTAGAGTACTCTTGACCTGTTCCTTGCTTAAAATGTCCTGGATTTGGTCCAGAAACGTCCGCCTTGGTCTTCTCCTTTCAACGTTCCCTTCTCCATTCAATCTTTTTCATCAAATTTTAGTCACTGCGTAAAGTAAAACGTTTACATGTGCTACATCCGGTTTAACGCTATACCGGAAATTGTCAAATTTAATCAAAACTGTTTAGTCTTAGACTGTGATTGGTGGTTTTATTATTTTTAAATGGTATTACAAGGTGGATATAAGAAATATAGCACAGGGGAATGAAGTTACATTCGCCTAGTGACAGTCCAACGTTATACATACATACATACATAGCATCACGCCTCATCCCCTTCGGGGTAGGCAGAGACAACATCCTTCCACTTGCCACGATCCTTGCATATCTCCTTCGCTTCTTTCAATCTCATTAAACCTTTCATACAAGTTCGTCGGTTTAGAGTACTCTTGACCTGGCCGTTATTTAAAATGTCCTGGATTTGGTCCAGGAACGTTCGCCTCGGTCTTCCCCTTCCAACTTTCGCATTCACTCTTGACTCATAAATCCTTTTTGTCAGTCTCCTTTCATTCATTCTCTCTACATGCCCAAACCAACGTTATTATTGTATTTTATTATTACTTTGGTCTGACTGCCTCATTAGCCTAGTGGTTAGCATGTTCGACTACAGACATGAGGTCTTGGGTTCGAGTCCCTGGTCGGGCCAATTCAAATATCAATATTGAGTTTCCTATTAAGATTTTCTCATTATTTGCCCGAAGTTGGGAAGTTGGCGGTGTGATCCACCCCCGTGCCTCGGAGAGCACGTTAAGCCGTCGGTCCTGCGCCTGATCTCTCTCCGGTCGTGTCGGATTCCCGTCACATCGGACTATGAGAGTGAAGGAATAGAGAGTGCACTTGCGTACTATGCCTGCCAATCCGCAGTGGAGCAGCGTGGTAGGTCTATGCTCTAAAAACCCTCTCTCATATGAGCGAGGAGGCCTGTGCCCAGCAGTGGGACGTTAATAGGCTGCTACTTACTTACTACTTAACCTACAAACTAGTGAGCGACTTTAAAAACATCTTCTATACCACAACGTTCTCTTATCACATCATTAATGTTATTATTACTTTCAAAATAGGCACAATCGATTATAAAGATCCCCATCATCGATAGCAGGTGCATCTCTATAATACGGGCGATGACGTACAAGATATATCGATACGTGTCCCGGAGTCAGTTATAAGCGTACCGCCGATGCGCACGCGTCCCAACAAAAACAATCGATACCATTCAATCGATCTAAAGATAGCCGCGACAACACTAGTTTAAATACAGATCTATAAATGTTATTTACGGACTTTAATTAATAATTTAAAAAGTGCTAGTGGATGTGAAACTTCTTTGACATATTTCGAATGAGAACATCGTGAGGATACCCGCATAATCTAGGTATCATTGTCTATGTGCTATAAAACCCTCTCTCCTGTAAGTGAGGAGGTCTAGGTCCAGCTGTGGGACGTTAATAGACTCCCTGCCTACGAATATCAAAGTCACTCGATATACACTACAATGTTAGAAAAGAAAAACAAATACGCAGCAAATACAATAAGGATAAGAGTACAATAGGCGGTCTTATCGCTTGGTAAATAAGAATAGTTGTAGCACAGAGTAATAATGACTGTTTAAAAAAAAATATATGGAATCTAAACCCATTGAGATAGGATTTGTTGAGTAACATTCTATTCCTGCCTTCCAACACGAAGTATGGTGGGTCTTTGCTCTAAAACCCTCTATCCTATAAATGAGGAGGCCTATGCCCAACCGTGGGACGTAAATAGCCTCCTACTTACCTTTTACAATAAGCCTTCTTATTTAGAATAGTGATTACTTATTATTAGTTTTTAGTTTATTTTTAAATTGTGCCATTTGCTTTTAAGAAAAAGCTTTTCATAACGAATTGTTAATCAAAAGTAGCAGTTAATTAACATCCCACTGCTGGGCATTGGCATCCTCGATCTTAGCAGAGAGGGTTTTAGTGTAAAGACCCACTACGCTACGCGTTATTGAACAAATCCTATTTAATTATTTTTATTTATATATTTTTGTAAAACAGTCATTAACACTAGTATTCCTATGTCAAAGATAAGACCGCCTCTTGTACTCTATCTCATCCTAATTTTTAATAAGTGAAATCTGACAGTGTTATGAAAAAACCTACGTATTTTACTAGTTTATCTTAAATTGTGAAACACAGGTTGTCAAAGTGGATTTAAATATAAAAATTGAACCATTGTATTTACCTTTCAGTGTACAATTTAATGTAAAAACGTTATAGTGATGTTACAAATCTAAATTACAAGTGTTAATATAAATAAAATAGTTGCAAAGAACTACAATTTGATAAATATCTATCTAAATCAAAATCTTGCCATAAGAAGTTTCACTCCAAATAGATTTAAAATGAAATTCGAGCCAGTGAGTGTTAATGAGTGTGTTAGTTTTAAATTTGCAATTAGTTACAAAGAGGACTGAAATATTCATGACTTTATTTAGGTAAGAATCGCGATGGAGCAAAGTTTTGATATTATAATGTTTGTTAAGTATGCCATTTTAATGTAGGCAATGAAAACTTTGGGTGCCACTGGAATGTTTAATTACGTTTTATAATTTTGGGAACTCTGGCTTCAGAAAAGAGTAAATTAGGATTACTGACACGATAAAATGGTGTTGGAGGATATGTTAAAATCACAATGTAATATAATGGCTATGAAGATAAATGAAATAAAACATTTTGATAGCTTCAAAATCAGTGTATTTTCTTACTTTTCTAATAGCAAATGCAGCTGTACTAAGTTTGTTTGCCAGAGTCTTAATAAGGTCACCAAATTGTAGCCCAGAGGCTAAGGTTATTCTATATTACATAGACTGAAGTTTCTTTAGTGTACTGTCTTTCATTTGAATATTTTTACAAACTTCTTTTGCCTCTTTATTAACTGAGAATCAATGTGAGAAACGCGAAAGGATACTGTTTAAATCCTGGTAATTTTCTGTATTTCCATCTACTTTAAACAATGTCGTTTCGTCAGAAAACTGTACTATATTTGTCATTTTTACATTTGTCTTTCACCTGGTATTCTAACCGACAGATTTCGTTCTGTCGAAAAGATTTGGAATGTAGCAGATTTCAGTTATAAATTACAGCAATACTAAATATCTATAGCTCTTTCATTTTTTTGGACTACTCATTTTGGTCGGGTTGTGACTATTCAATCGATATTCAACTTTGTGCAGCGGTAATGATATGCAAATTTACTCTTTGACGTCAGGAACATACCTACATGCTTAGACAACAGTGAGTACTTGTAATTTATTATGAACTTAATAAACAGCAATAAAGGTCAAATTGATGCCACATTTTAGTCAGAAAACAGTTGTATGGGAAACAGAAAATGGCTGTTTTTAACTTTTCTCGCTGTAAAAACCATCCATGGACTTCAACAAACATTAAAAAAAAGAATTGTCAAAATTGACCCCGGCGTTGTTGAGTTATGCGCTTACCAACATATTTGTGATTCATTTTTAAATTCTAGATTAAGAACAAAAAAGTGGCCAAGTATCGATCCTTGTGGGACACCCATTTTTATCCTAACCACTCAATATCATTTACGTACCTTTGGAACTCTATTTTGAAAATAAGAGCTCAACAAAGTAAAAAATAGTGTGATTAAAGAACGTTGTGGTATAAAAGAAGATGTAGTGGATAAAATTGAGAAAGGTATGCTTAGATGCTTTGGGCACGTAGAGAGAATGAATGAAAGGAACCTGACTAATAGG
The DNA here is from genome assembly GCA_015832385.1 of Elymnias hypermnestra. Lineage (NCBI taxonomy): Eukaryota > Metazoa > Arthropoda > Insecta > Lepidoptera > Nymphalidae > Elymnias > Elymnias hypermnestra. The sequence goes on from JACTOM010000907.1 coordinate 285,160, forward strand.
ATTTATGAAGCAAGGGCTAATGGGAAAGTTGGAAAGGGAAGACCAAAGCGAACGTTCCTGGACTTCTGGAGATCTTAAATGAGAGCCAGGTCAAGAGTACTCTAATCTGACGAACTTGTATGAAAGATTTAATGAAAATGAAAAAAGCGAAGGAGTTATGCAAGGATCGTGGCAAGTGGAAGGACGTAGTTTCCGCCTACCCTGAAGGGAATGAGGCGTGATATTATGTATGTATGTAAATTTAGAGTCCTGTGCCTACACAATCAAAAACCTTAGAAAAGTCAAACAACAACAATAAGTCTCATGAGGAACATGCCCGCACCTATTACTAGATCCGTATTACTCAGGATGAAGGCTACGTACACTAAAATGTTCCAAAAGTTGATGGTGTTAATTATTATCTAATATTTTACTGAGAATATGCAACACAGAAATATGAGGATAGTTATCAGGATCACACTTATCACCTAACTAAAACAGGGGGACAACTTTACCATTTTTTATAACATCAGGGAAAATGCCAGAGTCTATGTAATTATTGAAAAGGATCATTATTATTCATTCATCATCGTCAAATTTAAAATGTTGGTTAAAGTCATGTCCCATGCAGATAGATTCACGGACAAAAACTTGTACATATATATAATAAAATAATAGATATTTCTCATATAGAAAGGATAAAAATTTGCAAAATTTCACCCTACTTGCTCATAACGTATGCCTATCAGTTACGTTTAAAACAAAGCATCACAAAAACATCCCTGTACATGTAACCCATGTCAAGACCTGTCCATGTTTACTCGTGTTGTTAACTCGCGGTTAATTAATTATAATATATCAATCAATTTAATATAAAGTGCTCTTATAAATTCATTTTATATTTCAACAAGTTGATTTGGTAGATATATGGGAATATCCGCATCGATCCGAATTCTAGAAGGCTCTTAAAGTCCTTTTGAATCGTGAGCAATCTGTTCTTTAGTAACAAATCTACCACCGATTAGGAAAGTCGATTCCACTGAATGTAAACCGGCAAGAAAATCAGTTTCTGCTTTAAATATAGTTTTGTAAGTTACAATGTATTTAACTTTCATGTGCAACTGGAATAAGGCCAAACATCTTTGTCGCTTAAATAATCTTCAACATTACAATTTGCCTTTCGTAAAAGGATGTTTTTGACATATTTCTTTAAATGATGTAGAGCAAACCCAAATGTGATTGCGGTATCTGATTAAAATGGGTATGCTCTACCCTACAAATGATTTCTGAATCTCCTTCATCCTAAAATATAGCATCGGCAAGATTTCCGGAAATATTAAATTGTGGTTTGTTAGACGTGAATGTCTCGTTACGGGTAATAGTTTCAATATGAGTTTAATTCAACAGACTTACTGCCCCATTGGTGTAGTGGTTAGCATGTTTTACTACAGACATGAGGTTCTGGGTTCTAATCCCGGGACGGGTCAATTCAAAAATCGATATTGAGGTTTCTATTAAGATTTTCTCAATATTTGCCCGACATTGGGAAGTTGGCGGTGTGTTTCACCCCCGTGCCCCGGAAAGCACGTTAAGTTGTCGGTCCTGCACCTGATCTCTCTTCGATCGTGTCGGATTTTCGTCACATCGGACTATGAGAGTGAAGGAATAGAGAGTGCAATAGTGTAATATGCCTGCCAATCCGCAGTGGAGCAGCATGGTGCGTCTATACACTAAAAACCCTCTCTCATATGAGTGAGTAGGCCTGTGCCCAGCAGTGGGACGTAAATGGGCTCCTACTTACCTTACTTACCAACAGATTTTACTTAGCGTAATAAATTCTGTGATTCTTTACCTATCCAATGGTCTAATTGAATTTTGTTATCATTTGATTGATTGAATTGCCTCTCTATGGATGTGATTTTAAGGACTTATTCACGTCAAAAAGGCTTAGAAGTGGATGATAGTCTGCATGGAAGTTCATCATTATTGAAGCTGGAAATATTCACTGCACCAGCTATTAGATATCAACGAAATATTACGTAATTATTATGATAACTTCATGAGTAATGGCAACTTGGGCTTACCCAAAGATTCCGGGAAAATTTCGAGCAAAATCGTTCACCTCTCGCATCATTGTGAAACATGTTTAACCGGTGTGCTTTTTTTGTTGACCAGTTTGCCTTTAACTGTGCTTTTCACTTGATTGTAAGCGATGACACAAAGGTGGAATTCCCCTTCAAACGTATCTGTGTATTCTATCAATTATAAAGCTGAAGAGTTTGTTTCAACGCGCTTATCTCAGGAACTACTAGTCCGATTCAAAAAAAAATTTCAGTGTTAGATAGCTCATTTATCGAGGAAGGTTATAAAATATATAATTATGGTCTTAGACCAACAGTGGCGGTTCAAAATTGGATAATGTTTTAAAATCTTTGTTTTTTCATTTGAGAGTTTTCACTGCCTGTGTTGCGTAAACGGTTAAAGTTTCGCAAAAATAGTCTATGATAGAATTTGTCCCGTTTAAAAGTTCTAAAATAAAGTCCTAGATAGTATATGTCTATCTTTTGAGGTTGGCTCATTATAACCTTCTTTATGCTAACCACATTTGTTCCTTTTCTGTCTCTCTTATTAATACAGCTTATTGAAATATTTTTTTATATTATTTGTTGTTTACCAATTTGCCTTTAGCTTTAGTGAAATCTGTGATTATTGAAGTATTTTCTTCATCTTTTAAGTCACAAGGTCTATTGTATATTTCTCTGTATTATTTGAAGCAATCGGTACTTTTTATTCCGAATGATATGATCAAGACATTGAAGTTTTCACCATCTGCAAGATCTTTTCATTTGAAATTCTATCCGTCCACAATATCCTCAAAATCCTTCTACATACCCACATTTAGAATAGAATTATAGTCTTTGACAATAGAATTTTAATGATTATCAAACTTATAAATTAATAATGGTCAAATTTCGACCATTGGATGACCACTACAAATAATTGTGACCATATTGCATAGCGTATACTTTAAGTGGCAATAACCCAAATGGAAAGCAAAGGGAATCGGCTAATAAAACCACAGAATGTGTCACAATATACCCAAAAGAATTAGGTTTATTTGCACAAATATTCGTTGTATAGCGGCGAAGCAATAATATTCAGATTACGGACAAAATCTCGATAAATTAGATTCTTACAAAGGAGAGGCGATATCACGCATTCCTTATCCTTATAGCGTTAAAGGGATCATCTATTTATAAAGTCCTGTTGATGTATTTTAGACCACTGAGTGTGGATTCTTAATATTTAGGCATTTATTCCGTATATAATGGCTGTTCTCAACCTATAATTTGGGTACATCCATTCTTAGTATTTATATTCGCTATACATATTGAATTTGCGAAGTAAATGCTCAATAAGAACTACACCTCCATTAACAGCTAGTATATCAGGTTCCTTGTCCAATAACATTGTACATATGGATCAATTTATCTACAGATTTTTCTAAGATGATAATTCGAATATAGTAGAATGCGTTATTATTCTGGTATCTCATTTAAAGACTACCCTCAATTCGTGGAAATTGCGTAGCTTAACTGTGGATGTACTCCGATTATTTTGCTAGACGAAAATGCAAACAGATATCTTTTAATACGTTTTATAATGTACTAATATAATATATTGTATACCCTTTTACTTAAGCCCGTGCGTTTAAATATATCTTGTCAAAGATTTGCATAATTGCGTGGTTAAAACCAATTTTATTTACCTTTATCTAAGATCCTTTTAAAGTTAAATATCTTAATGAACAAGTATTTAAGAATGTTTGTATAATAGCCAAGTATCTTCGACAAATATATCATGATTGTCCTTAAAAAAGTAAGCAAGGTCATTAATGTAAATGAGGAACAGAAATGGGCCTAATATCCCACCCTGTGGAATGATTAAATGATTTCTAAAAATAAAATACTTTGAATAGGATGTCTTACAGTGCAGTAAAAAACCAATATGATTTATTATATTGGTTCTTACTATATTAGCTAGTATATAGGAATGTAATTGAAAGTTACTTGCAGTTAAGATACAATTTCTTAAATGGAATCAAACCTGCGTCACCATTATAGTGTATATTTAAAACATTGCCAGAATCAAGTTTACTCTAATTCAACAAACTGGTTCAACAATTTTTTGCGTACGATCCCGAATTCCATTCTCGGTTGAAGCACCCATAATTAGTGTAATTTTAAACATTTCCCAGCACTGATTTAAATTATACGAGACACTCGTAACTTACAAGAGAGTATCACAGTTTTTGTAGTGCATCTTCATGTTAATATTTTTGATGTTGAAACTTCTTTAGGGATGCTGGACTTGGGGAGTAAGCTGGGGAATAACGAGAGCGTTACGAACAGCGTAATCGGGCAAAAGGAACGGAAGTTGAGTCAGTAGGTGAAGATAGAGAAAGAGAGAGCTACATTTCGTGTATTATTGTAGCAGAAAGAGAGAGCTTTTATTGACTGTGCATGTACATAAAAATACATTGATATCGCTTCAAATTTTTTGTCCACCTATCGTATTGGGATAGGGGATAAAGCGAAAGCTGCTAGACAGGGTAGCCAAGGCCAATATAGTGGCATTTATGGCTCATTATAGCTGACCGTTCAGCACTTATATGGCTTTCCAGAGAGTACGGATCGCTCTCCTATATGGTGCAGGTTCTGATCGGGCATGAATGCTTCGGAAAGTTCCTGCATCGAATTGGCCGGGAGGAGTCACCCACTTGCCAACAATGTGGTGCAGCTGCCGACTCAACGCATCATACTGTGGTAGATCGTGCAGCCTGGGGACCTCAACGTTACCTCCTGGTGGCACTGTTTGGCGGTAATTTCTCGCTGGGGAGCATTATAGGTGCGATGCTCTCCAGTAATAGGATGTGGGCCGGAGTATCTTACTTCTGCGAGACCGAAGTCTCGCTTAAAGAAGCCCATGAGCGAGAGAGGGAGAATGCAGCGGATGCTCCCGCCTAAGGAGGCCGGGTACAAGGCGGCGCGTGTTTGCGCACCTCCTTCCTCCTCCATGAATCCTCAGTTGGATTCATCTGAAGTACCAGGGACAAATGCGAAAGTTGAACACCTGGTGCCTCGCTTACGGATGAAGACGGTTCCGCTGGGTTTTAGTGGGTATTACGAGTTCAGCATTTATATTCTCGTTCATCAACGGCCTCGCTGATGCAGTGATGAGAGTACTTGCTTTACTAGAGAGGGGAAATAGCATTTTCTTATTTGTCTGGGTCTGGACCGGAGGTAGGCTTCGGCCGTGGCTAGTTGCCACCAGCAATATACCAGCATACCGCCAAGGAAGAGATTTCGTTTCAGTACGACGCTGTATAGAAGTTAAGTAAACATCACATAAATGGTGCAGTAATTGAAGTCCCACATTAAGTATACACAGACGATGTCGCACAAATAAGCTAGTAAAATATAAAACTTATATTTTACGTTGCAATATTGTTGTTTGTAGTTTTATTGAACATAAATTCCTGTGTCAGTTGTAATAAAACCACTGGCAATTGAAAAAAAAAACGCTGCAACATCTATATGGAGCAATATGATTAAATATTCATTGCGAGTTGTAAAATTTTACTATTGCTTGTGTTATGAAATGCAAGTTAAAATATATAAAGTAAATTTCTCCTTAAAGATCATAGAAAGATTTAAAATGATTCCTCAGGGTTCCATATTAGGACCGCTTCTGTTCCTTATTTATATAAATGACCTTCCTTACCATGTTAAGGATTATCATGAGATAATTTTGTTTGCAAATGATACTTCGCTATTAATTAAAGTTATTCCACAACTAACAGATTATGACGATGTAGATAACTCTCTCAATAAAGTAGTAGAAAGGTTTGAAGATAATAATTTTTTACTGAATATACTAAGTTCACCGAGTGTGATATAAATTAAATACACTCCCTCTCAACTTCCGTTCACTTCACCCGATCACATGTTTCGTAATGCTCTCGTCATGCTTTCACCAGCTGACTCTCCAAGTCAAACAGTGTTTTACTTCAATAAGTAGTGCGCTTTAGACGACACGACTTACTGAGACGTAACTTTCAGTCTTCACTAACTTATATCTCCCTCTTCATTACCGTTCGCTTCCCTCGATTACAGGTTTGGTAACGATCTCGTCACGCTTTCAACAGCTCACTCCCTAAATCAAGAGTGCCTAAAGAAGTAATACCTCAAGAACGAATGTGCTTTAAAGCACAGGACTGAAGTAAAACGCAGCTTTATCTCTTTCTATCTTCACTAACTTATATCTTCCTCTCAACTGCCGTTCGCTTCTCCCAATCATAGGTTTTGTAACGCTCTCGTCACCCATTTAACTGCTTGTTCCCAAAATCAAGCGTGCCTAAAGAAATTATATGTAAAGAACAAATGTGCTTTAGACCTCACGACTGAAGTAAAACGCAACTTGCTCTTTCTATATTCACTAACTTATATCTCCCTCTCAACTACCGTTCGCTTCTCCCGATCACAGGTTTTGTAACACTTTTGTCACCCATTTAATAGCTTACTCCCCAAATCATGCGAGCCTAAAGAAGTTATATGTCAAGAACGAATGTGGTTCAGACCTCACGACTGAAGTAAAACGTAATTGTCACTCTCTCTCTTTAGTAACTTATATATCCCTTTCAACTTTCGTTCACTTCTCCCGATCACAGGTTTTGTAACGCTCTCGTCACCCATTTAACAGCTTACTCCCCAAATCAAGCGTGCCTAAAGAAATTATATGTCAAGAACAAATGTGGTTTAGACCTCACGACTGAAGTAAAACGTAATTGTCTCTCTCTTTCTCTTCAGTAACTTGTATCTCCCTTTCAACTTTTGTTCACTTCTCTCGATCACTGGCTTCGTAACGCTCCTGTCACGCTTTCAACAATCTACTCCTCAAATCAAGCCTGCCCAATGAAGGTATACTTCAAGAACGAATGTGCTTTAGGCCACACGACTGAAGGAAACAGTTACTTTCTCTTTCTATTCTTCATTAATTTATATATCCCTCTCAACTACCGTTCGCTACATCCGGTCACACTTTTATTAACACTCTCGTCACGCTTTCAACAGCTTAATCCCCTAGTGCAGCGTACGTAACGTAGTTTTACTTCACTAATGATCGTACCGTTGTGTGGGTGTGGGAGCTTTTTCAAAGCTCCTTACCTTCATCATTATCCATTGTTGAAATTATACGCTACTATAAAGCCCATGTAACAGGCTTTTGGCTTACAAAACTTAAAGCCTATTTAATTCAGAGCGAATATTATTAAGCCACGTACATTGTAACGGTTTTGTACGCTCGCAAACAGATTACCCGCGGATTTCGAGGATCCCGCAGATTGCCTCCTATCTTGTTTGTCGTAACTTCGTCTCTTAATACAGGCCTTTTGCGATAAGCTATTAATATACTCGTGAGTTATTAGTATCCGTCGTTATTATATAAAAACAGCTGATCCGAACAACTCCATCTATACATCATAACAGAGACAGAGAATGAAGAAATATGATTTGCATAAAAAAGGTTATAGTGAGCCAACCTTAAAAGATAGACATATACTGTCTTAGAATTTTATTTAGAAAATGTAATGGGGAACAATTCGGTCATACATAACTTTTGCAAAACTTTAACCGTTTACACAGCACACACAACGGAAACTCTCAAAAGGGAAAAAAAACCCAATTTCAAAACATTCTTCATTGATGCAACTCCTATGAGTCTTAGGATGATGATAAATAGTCTAAAGCCTTCCTCGTTAAATGGGCTATCTAAAACTAAAATAATTTTTGAAAAATGACCAGCAGTTCCTGAGATAATAGTGTACAAACAAACAAACTCTTCAGTTTTATAATAAAGAAATAAAACTTTATTTAGACACATCTTATAGAGTTATACCAAAATAATACAGATATAATTGTTAATTGTTTTATTAATAAAGTAATATTAGTGTAGATTTTATATATAACTAGCTGTTTCCCACGGCGTTACCCGCTTTAATCTCAAAGGTGGTTAACAGTGAGTATACTCAAAGCGCAAAATGATTTGGAATCCTTATTCACCCTATAATATGGTACTAGAAGTTTGTTTTTTACTATATAACTGAGTATTATTCTCTAGATTAATTTCTCTCTTACGCGCTTCCTCTCTCTTTCTCTCTCTCTCTCTCTCTATACATACACATATATAATGGTTGTACATTTCTATAATAAGCTAACTACCACCACCCGTTGATTTTTCACTAAATCTCCATAATTAAAGATCGAATTGACTTAAAATTTGGGTTAGTTACTCCTGACACAACGTAAACGCTCACTGAGAAAGGGTTTCTTAATATTTCCTCCAGAACGGAGTATATACAACAAATACCAAGCGCTGATATCTCCAAAACTAACTAACATCTTCTAATCGCAACAAATGGCATTATTTAATGCCACAGTGTCATTTTTCTTTAAAAACGTATAAATCACTCGTTCTCGAGACGTAGACTCTCAAAAAGAACGGGATTAATCGATATTTTAGCTAGTTTAATATATATTGAGACGGTACCGTGACATTCGGTGTATCTTAGAATGTTTTAAGATAAACACGAGATCCTTTATATATCCGATTCATTTTATATACAGTTGTTTTATTGACAAGTAACTTTCTTGTAGCGAATTCAAGGGGTGATTTAATATAAACTGGTATTTCGATAACAAATTCCTGTAACGTATTCGACAGACTTCATATTTCTGTTGCAATATAACTTGTAGAAGCTATTGCGAAAACGTGGCCCTTGATATCTGAATACCGCGCATGACGAGTGGGTTTATATTGAAGTTTCGTTTGAAATAAATTGTACACCCTGTGTGATACGAGGCAGTTCAAATATATACTTTCAATCTGAACTTTAGTGCTAAAGCATCTCATATTTTACTATTGTAATGTTACATGTCGCTGCTTTGAAAGAATAACGACACAATTCCGATAAGCAACTCTTACAGGAGTGCTAATTGAAAACAAAATGGCATTATGTAATATTGTATAAATCTTTTGCCTTTTGTCGATTTGAAGACAACCTTTTAACACACGTTAATATTGATTATACTAGAGTCTTTGGAAGAATATTGACACAATTCAAAAAGCTACTTCTAGAGGAGAGGTGATTGAAAACAAAGTCAACCAAATGGCATTATGTTATGGCTCAACGTATTTTATTCATCAAAACGTATAGATCTTTTGTCTTTTGTCAATTTAAATATAAACTTTTGACACACGAAAGTATAGATTATAATAGATTCCTTGGAAGAATATTGACACAATTCAAAAAGCTACTTCTAGAGGAGAGCTGATTGAAAACAAAATCAACCAGTGTCATTTTGTTTATCAAAACGTATAAATCTTTTGCCTTTTGTCGATTTAAAAACAACCTGTTAACACACATAAATAATGATTATACTAGAGTCTTTGGAAGAATATTGACACAATTCAAAAAGCTACATTTAGAGGAGAGCTGATTGAAAACAAAGTCACCCAAATGGCATTATGTAATGCCACAACGAAATTTTATCTTCTAGACGTATGCATCGACTTTTGTCTACGAATTGAATACGAGCTTTTGACACACGAACAATTAGATTATACTAGACTCTTTGGAAGAATATAGACACAATTCAAAGATCAGAAGTTACAGGACAGCTGTTTGAAACAAAATCTTCAAATTTTACAATGACCTTCCAATATTGCAGTGCCAAAGAAGTCTTTTTCATCTGTTTCAATATGAGTTTTTGATACAAGAACATACAGACTTTACTAGATTCTTTAGATCAATTGTGACAAAATCCAAAATAGATACTTTTATAGGAAAGTCGAATGAAAATTAAACAAAAAGTATAAGCCCACCAATGGCATGAAGACATCATATTATGCCAAAGCGTCTTTTTATACAATTTGAATCGTCGTCGTCGCTTCAACCGATGGACGTCTACCGATGGACGTCTACTGCTGGACATAGGTCTCACGTAATGACCGCCACAAGGCCCGACCTTGCGCCGCCTGGCTCCAGCGGCTACCGGCGATCCTCCTTATATCGTCGGTCCACCTTGTGGGGGGTCTTCCTACACTGCGTCGTCCAGTGCGGGGTCGCCATTCCAGCACTTTCCGACCCCAACGTCCATCGGTTCGTCGGACTATGTGCCCCGCCCATTGGCCATTTAAGTCGTCGGTCCACCTTGTGGGTGGTCTCCCTACACTGCGCCGTCCGGTGCCACTCCAGCACCTTCGGCCCCCAACGTCCATCGGTCCTTCGAACTATGTGCCCCGCCAATTGCCATTTCAGGTTCGCGATTCGCAGGACTATGTCGGTGACTCTAGTTCTACTACGGATCTATTCATTTCTGATTCGATCACGTAGAGAAACTCCGAGCTCCCTCTCCATCGCACGCTGAGTGACTCTGAGCTTCCGCCGCATGAGGCCCATAGTCAGCGACCACGTCTCAGAACCGTAGGTCATCACTGGCAACACGCACTGTTCGAAGATTTGAATTTAACTTTTTAATACAAGAAAATATAAACTGTTCTTATTTGTTTGGAAGAATATTGACATAATTAAAAAAAGTAAAGTTTAAGGCGGCTACTCTAAAAGTAGTTTCTTTGAATTGTGTCATTATTCTTCCAAATGAAACGGAATAGTTTAACTTTTTTAAACGACTTCAAAAAAAAGGAGGAGGTTATCAATTCGATGTTTGTTACCTCATATCTTCCGACTGGGTGGACCAATCTTGATGGAGATGGTGCTCGTTATATGGTCCCATTTTTTAAACCAGTTCTGATGACGGCATCCATGAGAAAACCGGGTAAATCTTAAATTTGCATAAGCATGTGCGCGACAAATGGACTAATAACTCAAGGTCACGCCAACAGATTTCGATGATTCTTTTTTTATTAAAAAGGATTGTTTTGTGATAGTTTGGTTAGGTTCTGATGATGGAATCCATGACAAAGTGACGGCACTCTTCAATGCTTAGGAGCAAATCAACGATACTCGGCATAATCTTCTATAAGCTATCCAGATATTTGAGTCGCCTACCGTAACTTCTGTATGGTCAAGTGCTACTCGTAGTTAAATATGAAGATCAATGGAACTCCTCAACGGCTTACAGTAAGAGTGTGATTTTTGGTAAAATCTATAACTGACCTTACGTTTGTTGCTGCATTGCATTATTCGAAAGGTGAATAATGTGTGAAGCGGTGGTATAAGGTTGCTGGTTCCATCCCGGGCGTGGCGATATTAATGTAAATTTAACTTTGTAAAATTGTTTCATATAAATGGTGTTTTCTCATAAGAAACGCGTTTTAGGTGTATATATATTGAGACAAATTTGTTAGTTTACTTCATATTCACTAAAAATAAAAAAATAAATAGAAATTTTAACAAAAAGGAACCGCCTTCAAAACAAACTTACAAATTATCATTATGCCATTTGCTTGCTTTTGTTTTGTTTTCAATCAGCTGTGTTATAAAATGTACTTATTTGAATTAAGTCGCAAACAATCTAGTACTATCGTCTGTCTTTGTTTTCGAGAACGGTCTCCTAACACCTTGTCGTCGCTTCAACCGATGGACGTCCACTGCTGGACATAGGTCTCACGAAATGATGCCCACAAGGCCCGATCTTGTGCCGCTTGGCTCCAGCGGCTACCGGCGCTCGTCCTTATATCGTCGGTCCACCTTGTGGGGGGTCTTCCTACACTGGGTCGTCCAGTGCGGGGTCGCCATTCCAGCACTTTCCGACCCCAACGTCCATCGGTTCGTCGAAATATGTGCCCCGCCCATTGCCGCTTCAGGTTCACGATTCGTAGGGCTATGTCGGTGACTTTGGTTCTGCTACGGATCTCCTCATTTCTTATTTGATCGCGTAGAGAAACTCCGAGCATAGCCCTCTCCATCGCACGCTGAGTGACTCTGAGCTTTCGAATAAGGTCCATAGTCAGCGACCACGTTTCCGATCGTAACCTAACACCTTGTATACATTTATTATAAATAAATGTATGTTTTATTCATACAACAATTCTGTCGAGAGAGAATTTTTAATACCCACTTTATGCAATTGCTGTAATTTTCTTAAATATCTCATAATGGACTCCTTGGAAGTGAGAAATCCATTTGAAAACGATTTACAGTTAATTTTGCAAATGGTCTAACGTAATGTCTGAGGGTTTCGTTGTTGCTGTCTTGGGGGTTAACTGACAGTGAGTTTGACTCTTGACTGAGCGATTTAAACCTAAGTTATACAGTGAAAATCAATTAAATTTTTATGAACTTTGAGTTACTGTAAAGCCATGATGGTTCAGCGGTGAGACGCGTGGATTGTCGTTTCCACAGCCTTAAGTTATCAAAAAAAAAATCTTTATTCATATACATATTACAGCACTTTTGGATCGTCAAATTATATTTTTTTCCACACTCTGATTCTGATATACGTCTGATGATGGTACTCAAGAACGGCTTAAAATCTAAAGTTACGAGGGTTCCTTCGCGCCCTGATCCGAGAAGAACCCACAACAAACTCAGTCTGGTATTGTTTTTTTGTTACCATCATCATTACAATGTCATATTAGTTTTATATATTTCAATTCAAATTAGAGCAGTTCGTTCACTCCCAGGCGTTTCTATCGTCTAAGTAATCTTGCAACTTATAATACGATTTTTCTATCAACTTTCTTTTAACAAAGACTTTGAATTTATTAATTGACATACCTTAGATACTACTACTACTTTACATTATACCTTAGATTGTCCGGCCGCGTTTTTTATTGGCCCCTGTAATTTATCCGGGTTTTTTAACGGAAATAGCCATCGCCAGCCCCAAAAGACTACCAAATGTTATGAGTTTTATGGTTGCTAATAGTTAAACTATACAATGTTATCATTTGTTTATTAAATTAAGACTCTGGTGTTGCCTCATGTTGCCCTAAACTTCGGAATAGTGTAAAAAGTCCGTCTTGTATTTATAAGCTCATATTTTAAAAATTAAAACTTACCTCAAAGGTTTTCATGGTTATTTACATGACTTATATAATCAAAAATATAAATAATCACTTAGTTTATAAAATACCACAAAAAAACTTAACGACCTTCGACGCGACACACGCGCCATTACTAACGGTCACTTTGTAACTGATTTATTGTTTTTCTATTGTTTGGTGTTATCTCTACTCATATTTTGTTACGATAGCTACCGAGAAGCGAAATAGATAATACACAATATAACTTAAAAAGAAGTAGATGCTTATTTATCTGATTGACCGAGTTGAGAACTATCTTGAGCTGTTGGAGTAATTGTGGGGTATTTAATGCCCATTTGAGTGGATCATTGGTCTCGTTGGTAATTTTGGCTGCAGACACGAGATCCTGGGTTCGGGTCCCGGGTCGGGCGAATTCAAATGAGATATTGAGTCTATTAAGATTCTTTTAGTATTAAGCCTTGTGTTGTGTAGTTGTCTGAGTGCTCCAGAGCTCCAGCTCCCCATGCCTCGCAGAGCACGTTAAACCGTCGGTGCTGCGCTTGATCACTCTCCGCGATTATTGGATTAGCATCACATCCCACTATGAGAGTGAAGGTATAGAGTACTATGCCTGCCAACATGCAGTGGTGGATCTATGCTTTAAAAACCCTCCCTCATATGAGTGAGCAGGTTTCAGAGTAGCAGCGAGGGCTTAAGGCCTGCCGCCGATGAGTTCTATAGGATCAAGATCCTAGCCGACCAGGCTATGATTCATAAGTGGAAAGAGGAACAGTGGCCATTGTGGAGGCGATTCGTCCTCACCTGGAGCAATGGCTCTCCGGGGGGCACGGGATGCTCTCCTACAGGCTGGTGCAGATTCCGACCGGGCATGGTTATTTTAGACAGTTCCTGTACCAAATCGGCCGATAGGAGTCGCCCAACTGCCATGGTTATGGTGCAGCGGTTAAGGGCGAGGATATCATAGGTGTATTGCTCTCCAGTGCTCTCTAGTGAGAGGTGTTGGGCGGGAGTTGCCTTTTTCTTTGAGATCGTAGTCTCTCTAAAGGAGGCCCGCGAACGAGAGAGGGAGAATGCAGTAGATGCCTTCTCTCACCTGCTCCCGCTACCGTGAATCATTAGTCGGACTCATCCGAAGCACTTGGTAGGAATTCGCAAGCTGATCCTCTGGTGTCTCACCCACGGATGAAGAGGGTTCCGCTGGGTTTTCCACACTTCCTATCTATGGATCGGGGTTTGTGCGTATATACATTACTCAGCTCGAAAAAAGGCCAGTGCCCAGCAGTGGGACGTCAATAAGGTGCTATTTTACCTTAAATGACAAACACAGTTAATAATACATAGTTTTATATACAACACGACATCCTTTGACTACGTTCTCCAGTTCTTTTCGTATCGCATTACATATTCGCTAACAAGCTCTTGCTTCTGAGAAAGAGGAGTTCAATGCGAAGTTTTTAATATTCCAAGGAATGTTTTATTTATCTAACAGAGCTTAACGATAAAAAATAAGTCGTAAACTGACTTTTTTTTATTGTTTACAGTTAAGGAACAAAAAAAGTCAATCAGTTGATGACTCAAATATTTCTTTATACTAATGATTCATTTTATAATATACCTACGAGTATATTTGGCCGTCAATTTTTATTCTTGTTCTAAATACCTGACATATTGGTGGAGAATTTAACAGTTTTTAATGTGATTCATTTGATGATCTTAAAAATTTACTATTTTATGAGTAATAATTAAATATTTCACAACACTTTCTAATGACCACAATATGCCAATGCTCTAGCTGACCCACTCTACTCCCTCCGTAATATTACGATAATAATGAGTCAACCTTAAAAGATAGACATATGCTTTGAAAGACGTTATTTTAGAACATAATAAAAGGAACAATTCCGTCATACAAGGTTGTTGGGTAACTTTAACCGTTTAAGTAATGTACGCAACGGAAGCTGACGAGTTAAGTTTATTCGGTTGAACGAGCTTATCTCAGGAACTACTTGTTAGAATCGAGTAACTGTTTTACTGTTAAATAGTCCATTTATCGAGAAAGACTATAGGCTATATAACATCATGATACAACCAATAGAAGGGGAAGCATCAATGAAAAATGTAGCAAAAACTGGAAATATTACTTTTAGGGCTTCCATTGCATGTGTAGCTTAAACAGTTAAAGTTACACAAAAATAATGTAGGACGAAATTGTAACTTTTAAAATGTTGAAAATAAAAGTCATTGAAGGCATACGTCTATCTTTTAAGATAAGCTCACTATAGCCTTTCTTGTGGTACTGCAATGTTCGCTCTTATATATTGCTAACGAACTTACACGGATCAGCTAGTGTTCAATAAAACTCAGCCAATTTACCAGATAGGCCTTTCTAGCTCTCAATTAGGAATACAGACTCCTTGACTATTGATACCTAGTCAAACAAGCACTAGACTTTGATTGATCTTAATTCATATCTGACCTAATTCCTTTTATTGTCTCTATTACTTATTATTTAATGATATACGATATGATACTATTACTCGAGACTTCTATCTGAAGTTTTGTTTGGGTTACATCCACGCCAAGGAGTGCTGGAGTGTCTTCGAAAAAACGTAATTAAAGTTATAGTTTTGCCAATATAGAAAAAATACCTTTTATTTGATAAAATCATGAAACAGTGGACTTTTCTCGAGCGAGTGTTACATAGGCGAGCGTGACGGCTCAGTTATATTCAATACCCACTAGCTACACAAAGTGTACAAAGCTTTATAGTTTGATTTTTCATCTGTTTATGTCCTGGACACTGAAAACGAGCGTTGGGTTGAAATAATAAAAATTGCTGAACGCTGTTTCCATTCGTTCCACGAGGTAACCATGATCCTCGTCAATGAAGGTCGACCAAGTGGGCCCAACCTCGTGGGTTTCAATACCTTTCCCTCCAAAGGCGTGCTCGAAGAACCCAGCATGTAATCTACCACCTCACAGTGCAACAGATCCTGCGTCTCCTACCCTAGAGCTTCACATTTCTTTCAAACAATGAAATTGTGTATTCTCATAACCAGTGGCGTAACTATAGGGATGCAGGCCTGGAAAAATGCAACGGGCCCTGACCCTAAAGGTACTCGAAGCACATGGGACAAGGCAGGTTATGTGACTTGGCTATTTTGCCTATTGAAAATTCTATGGATCGATCTTTAAACTTTGATAATGTTATTAGTCCATGGATGTGTTACAATTTAATGACCTAATATTGTATTTGTTAGAGGACGTAATTTTATTTTTGGGGCACGTGTGTGTCAATAGAAGCTTAACCCCCAATTTGTGGGGTTGCCGTGCAAACACCTTTTTCGCGATATTTCGGAAACTATGCGTCCCGCCTGTCATGAGTGTGCTTCTGTGGATACGGCGCATCATACCCTGGCAGAGAGTCCGGCGTGGGCACCCCGGCGACTTATCTTGTCGTCGCTGGTTAGGGGAGATCTTTTACTGGAGAGCTTAATTGGGTAATGCTCGTCAGTGAACTTGGGTAAATGAAAGGCTAAGAGAGCAAGAGGCTGGTGGTAAAAGTTACACGTATGGACTTCATGCTTCACCCTATTGAGTGGTAGGTCCTCATAGTCGGTGTCATCCTAGTCACTAGAGTAGAATGCAGCTAGAGATCTCAATAGTGGATGAGAAGGGAGTCGCTGAGTTTTATAGGAATTGGCAAGTCTTTCATCGGGGGGTTTAAAGGAATTTCCCAACGCAAAAAAATAGTTACACCACAGCTCATAATCTATGTCGATTTCAGTTGTGTAGTTAAGTGTAAACAAACATAATAAATGGTTATTTATTTATTTCCAGAAACGTAGAAGCGTGTCGCGTGGCGCTCCTGTGCGCGGTGGTGGCGTGGTGCGCCAGCGTCACGTGCGCTGCGCCTGCACAGCTCTGCACCGCCGCGGCTGAGGACGACCCTCGTGCTGCGCGCTTCTGCCAAGCACTGAACACCTTCCTCGAACTGTACGCCGAAGCAGCTGGCGAACAGGTCCCTGAATATCAAGGTATAATACCACATGCTCTTTTTCTTAACTCTCAACTGTCCTCCTATAGGATCCGTCTTAACGTTCCACCTAGGAAGAGACGGCATAAATATGTCCTTGAGGACCCCGATGACGGTCGACAATCTACTTTACCAGGTAGGGAGACGAGGTCCCCTGACGTCACCTGGACGTGGAATCCACGCTCCCGGGGATGCTTTTGATCAGTTATCAATCCTCCCAATATATGATATGATGGTACATGATAACGTCGTCTCAAGCTGAGGCTCGGTCTCGGAAAAGACGCCCTTGGAGCGGTGTTTCTCATGAGAGCGCGTGCTTCTTTCCGGTTACGCTGTAAAAGCCAGTAGTGCTGACAGCTAATGACACTCCGAACAAAAAAAACCTCTCAACACCATCAGTTTCTTCAGCGTCCAATGCAAAGGGATTGGACGCTGAAGAAACTGGTGAACAAGTCCTCGAATACTAAGGTGTATAATCCACTTTTACCAAACCCTTTACGAGATTGCCTTTAATGAGACGAAGGCTATATGCTTAAGTAGTTGAGGCGCAAGCCCCTGAAACAACAAACACTATTTACAGCTACATTTGACCAAACTCTCACCACATTCATCGAACGATGCCGAAACATATCAAGGTACACCTTCCATGCCACTTAACAGTACATAAATGCTGTAAAAGTCTTCTGTGCACAAATCCCGACCAGTTATATCAGGAAAGTGGGACTTGGCGAGGGTAGAGGCCTCGCAACACTAAAACCCAGCGGAGCTTTCTCTATCCACAAGTGAGGTAACGGGTACATCATTGGTGAAGTGCTGTAAAAGCCTAGTTGAATACAAAATTTTTGAATTGATTTATACGTGCAATGCTACCGATGGGCAAAGGTGGCTTAACCTGTTGCATTCGGGAACATCATGATGCTCAGCAATGAGCGACCACCACAGGAGTTGAGACAAACAATTATAATCGTAATCTTATATTTCCTTTCTGGATTTGCAATCCATCTCCAACTGCCTCTAATTTATTATATAATTCCAAATAACTTTTTTTTTTGTTCAGCCTTAGTGAGGGACTACCCCCAACTCTTGGACACCGGCATGAAGCGCCAGGACGTGGTCCACTCCTTCCTCCGGTTCGGGCGCCGCTGACCTGCATCACCTCCGCACCGACCATCAGCCGTAACCCACTAAATGTACTATATTAACCAGCCTACTTTGTCCAAAACATTGTTATGAGTAATCTGATCAAACGTACCCCTCTCCCTTAGAGTTATGTACTTATCGCTAAAGTATTACTAGTTGTAAGATGTAACTAACTTGTTGTCGACATTTCGCGTTTCGTTGGATAAGCAGAATATTTAATATTGTAATGTTTTAAATAAATACGTATTTCTGACAAGCTCAATGACTTTTCCTGACTACCTTTAACCACCAATATTTATTTTGGTACTTACTTATTAACGTCACTGACGTGATAAGGTTAGGTTAGTTTTTTGCTTCGGAGAGCAAGTTAATGCGTCGGTCCTGCGCCTGATCTCTCTCCCGTCACACCTGACTATGAGATTGAAGGAATAGAGAGTACTCTTGCGTACTATGACTGCTAATCCTTAGTGGAGCAGCGTAGTGGGTCTATGCTATAAAACCCTTTCTCATATGAGTGAGTAGGCCTGTGCCCAGTAGTGGGACGCTAATGGTCAGCTACTTACATTACTGGGTTAAAATAAGTAACTTAACATTTAAAAAATCCATATTTTTTATGTTTTCTTCAGGTTATCTTTTTTTATCGCTGGGAAACGTCACGATTTTTAAGGTTTGGTTAGTTTTTTTAACCTATTGTCACTGGGAAATGCCACAACAGTTAAAAAAAACTAATCTAACCTTAAAAATCGTAACGTTTTTCTGCGACAAAAAATCTAAACTTAAAAATGTTGATTTTTAATGAAAGGTTACTTTTTTAACCCATTTCGTCACTGGGAAACACCAACACAATAAAAAACCTAACCTAACCTTAAAAATTATTCTTTTTTAAGGTTAGGTTAGGTTATTTTTGTTTTAGCCTTATTGTCAGTGGGAAACGCCACCGCAGCAAAAACAAATTTACCTAATCTTAATAATCGACATTTTTAGGCGTATCAATCTTTATTTTTAAAGTGAGATTAGGTTAGTTCTTTAGGGGATTTTTTGTTGTACGGAAACCATACCATAAAAATATTTTTTTTAAGGTTAGGTTGGTTTTAAAGAATCAACCTAATCTTAAAAATGTAATTTTGGCATAACTAGCTTTATTTCTTTAACGTTAGGTTAGGTTAGCTTTTTATACGCTTTTTTGTTGCTGGGAAACGTCATTGCAATAAATAAAACAACCATAACCTTAAATATCATCATTTTTTGATGTTAGGTTTATTATTTGTGGCTGGGAAGCCACACCACTTTAAAAATGATGATTTTAAAGGTTAAGTTAGTTTATAAGAACCAACGAAATCTTAAAAATATCGATTATTAAGGTTAGGTTAGTTTTAGCCTTTTTTCCGCTCGGAAACGCCACTGCAGCAAAAAAAACTAACCTAACCTTAAAAATCATCATTTTAACAAGTAGGTAACTTTTTTCAGGTTTTTTGTCTCTCTCTCTGTGTAACGTCACTACAGCAAATAAAAGTAACCTAACCTTAAAATGACAATTTTTAAGGTTAAGTCTACATCTTTTAAGATTCTTTTGAGGTTAAAAAGAAAACAACAGTGGAGTGACATATTTATTACATCACATACACTTTCACATATTTAAAATAGAAAAATTACAGCAAAAAGGTACAAAAAACCTACAACACTTATGTATAGTGAAAACTAAGTAAGTACAATCCATTAATAGATAGAGTAATTAAAAAATATAATATGTCATGAAAGCAAATTATTTTATAAAGCTGGAGTTTCTGTTTGTTTTAACGCGGTTATCTCAAGAACTGCTGGTTCGAATTGGAATTTTTTTTTTTAGTTTTGGATAGATTATTTATCGAGGAAGGCCATAAGCTATGTAACATCATGTTACTATCAAAAGGAACGGAGCTTTAATGTAAAATGTTCCAAAAATGGTGAAAATGTATTCATTTTGAGAGCTTACGTTGCGTTCGCTGCGTAAACCCTTAATAGTATATGTCTATCTATTAAGGATAGCTCGTTATAAGCAGAAAAATTAACGTGGATCATTTAATCACAAATAAAAGGTGGTAAACAATGAAAAAATTCTCTTTTTTTAAGTTTTTACAAAGGACTGGGCCAAAATTTTGATTTTAAAGTATATTCTAGGTAAAATACTAAACACACGAGATAATAAAATGAATGGTCGATACTTTGACGAAACAAATAAATTGTAATGAGTGAGTTAATTAGTTATTATATAGCACCAAAGTCCAATAAACGTTGAACTCACTGTACTATTAAAAAAAAAAAAAATCTACTTTGCAATATACATAACTGCTCAGGATTTAGTAATTGGGTGGGTAGTTTCATAAAACGTATAAAAACATTGATACTTTCAATAAATCGATTGTTTTACACGAATCCCAAAATAAATAATCTTTTTTAAAATAAACAAAAAAAAAACTATGTCTTTTACAACGAAACTGTTCGGTGAATAGTTATAAGGTGGGTGTTTTCAAAAAAGATACAAAAACATTGACACTTTCGATAAATCGATATTAGAAAATCGATTTTTAAAGCAATCTCAAAATAAATAATCTGTCTTAAGATGACACGAAAAAAACCCATACATGTATAATCGATTTTCGATAATAATATTTTTTTTACGTAACATAAATTAAATAATCGATATTCGTTTTTTAAATAACACGATTATTTGTTTAGAGAAGTTTCATATGGTAAAATAATCGATATTTTTTACTTATGGGTCATATAAAATCAATTGATTTTGATCGTATCCTAAAATGTATAATCGATTCTAAATCCATATATTACATGTTTGCGTTCTTCTTAATTATAACATATCATATTAAAACAAGAAAATCGATATTTTTCACATAACATAAATTAAATAATCGACATTTCTTTTTTTTAATAACGTATCTGCTTGTTGTTTAGTAAAGTTAAATATAATGTAATAATCGATATTAACGACATATGATGTTGATAGATTTCGTCGCACCCCAAATTGATTAATCGATGCTCTAAATATATGTCGGAGTGCAATAGTCTGTGGATCGCTGGTCCGTGTGTAAAATAGTCTATGGAACGCTGGCGCCATCTGTGTATCGACGTGGGGGCAGTCAATAAGTGGCAGTCCGGCGCGTCTCTCGGCAGTTCTCGAGTGGCGGTCGGCCGGTGTGGTTGACTATTAAAACTGTCGCGTTCCTAGCTATTATTGTTAATGAGTTTGTGTAAATTGATATCGGGAACATTAAGTGATTGAACATTATAATCCGAGTTAATTAATAAAGTGTTTGATTGCACCAACATTANCGATGCTAAATATATATATATGTCGGAGTGCAAGAGTCTGTGGATCGCTGGTCCGTGTGGAAAATAGCTATGTGGAACGCTGGCGCCATCTGTGTATCAGCGTGGGGGCAGTCAATAAGTGGCAGTCCGGCGCGTCTCTCGGCAGTTCTCGAGTGGCGGTCGTCCGGTGTGGTTGACTATTAAAACTGTCGCATTCCTAGCTATTATTGTTAATGAGTTTGTGTAAATTGATATCGGGAACATTAAGTGATTGAACATTATAATCCGAGTTAATTAATAAAGTGTTTGATTGCACCAACATTACCCACGAACGCCCACAGTATAAGGAATTAAACTATGGGTCCCATTAATGACGATGTCGGTGGAGAACCCTACGCCCCTGTGCTTTATGCGCTCCTTCTCTCTTATTCTCCGACATATATATTACGTGCTTACAATCTCCTAATCATAAGTTTTATATAACCAAATAATCGTTTTTTCAAATACGTAACTGCTTGTTACTTAATCCGTCTATGTGATTGTATTACGTTTATATGAGTACGAGTATGTTAAAATAAAAAAGTCGATATTTTTTACAAATCGATATCCAATTAGTACAGTACGTAACTGCGAATTGTTTTTTTAATTTATTAAAGTATTTAGGCATAACAATAAAGTTTATGTAATCGACAAATTACAGTTGTAGACAAGTACATCTACTTGGGACATACGATCAAATTAGGTAGGTCCAACTTCGAAGTATCAACCGCCGAATCCAACTCGGATGGGCAGCGTTTGGAAAACTACGAGACATCAATTCCTCAGTGCCTGAAGACCAAGGCCTTCGAATAGTGCGTGTAGCCAGGGATTACATATGGTTCCGAGACATGGCCGCTGACTATGGGGCTCGAAAGAAGACTCAGAGTCACTCACCAGGCAATGGAGAGGGCTGTGCTCGTGGTTTCCCTACGTGATCAAATCGGAAGTGAGGAAATCCGTAGGAGAACTAACGTCACCGACGTAGCCTACCGAATTGCAAAGCTGAGTTCCCAGAAACGATGGGCGTTGGGCCCCAAAGGTGTTAGAGTGGCGGCATCGAACCGGAAAAAGCAGCGTCGGTAGACCCCCCACCAGGTGGACCGACGACATGAGGCGGGTCGCTGGCAGCCGCTGGATAGGGGCGCAAAATCGGGTCAATTGGAATTAATTCCGAGAGACCTTTGTCCAACAGTAAACGTCCATGTTGAGACGACGACGTCAAATTGATACAAAAAAAATCGATTATAAATGACAAGTTGATAATAAATCATCGATTCTCATTAAGAATCGATCAAAAATAATTATGGCAAGATATTTACGGCAAACTTATTATGTTACTTATACAGTCTAATAAATATTATATTGCAAATAACAACAAGCTATGGATGTTTAAAAGTAAAATTATAGAGAACAAGCTGTACTCGGATCACACTCGCATAATTCCCAATTCCGTAGGAATATGAGGAAATCGATACCTAATAATTAACGACAAACCACCAACAAGGCTCTGATTAAGTTTATTTGCCCGTTATGAATTTCTGCAAAGTAGCAATATATAAAAGTGTTTGCACACGTTTCCCACGCTTATATGGTTCCTAAACTTTATTTGTCTGTTGTGGATTTCTGCAAAGTCAGAGTAACAAAACTTAAAAGTGTTTGTACACATTTTCGACATTTGGTTGGTTCCTAAACTTTGTTTGTCTGTTACGAATTTTTGCAAAGTAACAATACATAAAAGTGTTTGCACACGTTTCCCACGCTTATATGGTTCCTAAACTTTATTTGTCTGTTATGGATTTCTGCAAAGTCAGAGTAACAAAACTTAAAAGTGTTTGCACACATTATCGACACTTAGTTGGTTCCTAAACTTTGTTTGTCTGTTACGAATTTTTGCAAAGTAACAGTTAAACAAAGTAACAATACATAAAAGTGTTTGCACACGTTTCCCATGCTTATATGGTTCCTAAACTTTATTTGCCTGTTACGAATTTTTCGATCGATTAAAAATATAATTTTGCAAAGTAACAGTCACAATATAAATAAAAGTATTTGTACATGTTCCCCGCGGTTATCTGGGTCCTAAACTTTGTTTACTTGTTTGTTTTATGAATGGATTTCTCCAAAGTAAAGTCTGAATGTCTCAAGCAATAAAATATTATATTTTATTTTTTATATATAGTAATTTGAATTCCATTTCTTAATTAAGACGTTCACATCGCGAAAGGAATATGCATGCTTACTTTCAATTTCGGGCGAACATTTTGAAGATCAGGTTTTCGTTTTCCGATTATATATCCCGATCCCGTTGTGATATGAGGAAAACCGTTCTAAGTGAGTGTATACATTGCGACATGAGTATCTATCCCAAATTAAGAGTAAATGGGACTTATAGTTTCAGAGATATCGTGAGGAGTGCGTGAGTAATATTTCGCTTTATATATCGACGCTGGAAAGCAAACACGCAAAATATTGTTTGACAAAATTAATTAATTAGGTATGTAAAAATACATAGTCGAAATTGTTTACAAATCGATTCTGGAAAACCGGTTATTTTGTTAGTAATGCAAAATAAATAATCGATATCCATATCGTATAAAACTGCTTCTTGTTTATTATTACAATATTTTGACATAACATAGCAAAAAATTCGTAAAATAAATAATCGATTTTAACGTAACACGAAAACGACGATATTAACAAACCGATACTAGATTGTATATAATCGATTAAATTTAGATAACAAGAATCAAAATTTTATTTATGTAATATAAATTAAATAATCGATATTCGTTTTTTTCAAACTCCTTCTTGTTTCGAAAATTTAACATAACGAAATAACCGATATTTTTGACATATCGATATTCAAATTAATAATTTGAACAGTATATATTAATACACAAAAAAATCGTCATTTTTGACTCATAACTTAATAACGTAATTGTTTAGTTATTATAATAACACAAGAATCGATAATTTTTATATAATCAAATTGAGAAGTGTATACAATAATCGATATTTTTACAAATGGATAGTATAAAATCGATTAACTTTATCGCACCCCAAAAATCGACGAATATTATTATTTGTTCATATCAATAAATAATCGACTTCCATTAGGAATCCATAAAAGAAAATAAACATGAGCATAAAACAAAGAGTGTGTCATAAATTTTATTTGTCTTTTACGGAATTCTGCAAAGTACCGATCGCATGGCACTTTGCAAAATTCCGAATGGAATAAATACAATAATTTAGGTGCTTATTTTAAACATACGAAAGCTTTAGGTTTTTTCAGGTGATACATAGAAAATTGAGCTTAAGACATGAGCCCTGACTGGGTTTTAACGTAGTCGGGTCAATACAGATATTGATTAAGATAATAAAATAATAACAAAATATATAAATATATTTAATAAGTAATGTGTACGACGTCTCCGCCTACAGACAGAAGACATTGACCCTGGAACAAAATATTTACAGTTGCCTTGCGCCTTTAAGCCTGTATACGTCCCATTGCTGGGCACAAGCGTCCTCCCATACCCCAAGAAACCATTTATCAGAAATATTATATCCTAGAGTGACGGCTTACAGTCATTCACACTCAACTAATTACAATAAAGCAGTGACGCTAACTAAAACTCTTTCGCGCCTGTAGTAGCCGACTTTTCTCGAGCGAGCGTTACTTAGGCAAGCGTGACGGCTTACTTTCCTTCAGTACCCATCAAATAAACAAACAGAGTGCCGAAACAAACATTCTCTGTCACTACTTTTAATGTGTGTTCAAATGGATTAAAGAATCTGACATTATTCCAATATCATGCTCACCTACCACATTACCATCTTAGACTATCATCATTTACCGTCCTGTGACGTCATCAACACATGCCCAATAAGAAAAAGACAATTCAATTCGATAAATAACAGATTTGTCCTAATTTCTGGTTCAAATATCTTGGACACCTTCTACCACATTACCATCTTATTCTGTATCACCATTTGCCGTCCTGTGACGTCATCAACACGTGCAGAATAAGAAAATAACGGAACATTTCGATAAATGACAGTTTTTTCCAAATTTTTGTTTCAATATCATACACATTTCTGTATCATCATTTGCCGTGACGTCATCAACTTTATCTATAATAAAATTAGTGATGATAGTTATTCACCTGGTTTTTATGAGCATTGTGATGCAACAGTAGATGAGCTAAGTACAGCGACGTGAGAGCATTGCCACCCAACGCCGCGGTATACGCACGTACTATTGCCAGCACCTGCAAATGCAACAGACAGACGTACATGAATACATCATAACAGACAAAACTGATGTAACAAATGTTAAAATTAAAGAGAGTATAGTGTAATGCGACATGCAATGCTGATAATTTAATTTAACCATCCCACTGACTGCATCACTTTTAACTTAATAATAATAGCAATTGTGCCACATGTAATTTACTAATTAAGTCGACTGCTCCACGTGTAACTTAACAATCCTACCGACTGCACCACCTGTAATTTGACAATCCTATCGACTGCACCACTTTTACTGAACAATCCTACAGACTGCACCACTTTTACTTAACAATCCTACAGACTCCACCTCATATAATTTTTTTGATACTTGGGCCGGAAAGGTTAACTGTACTCAAGTATGCTATATTACCTCACAAGTGAAGGTGTGAAGGAACCCGCTGAGGCCACCCAGCTCTCTGACCGCCGTGGTTTCCCTCACGAAGAGCAACCGCAGGGAGCAAACCCGCCGGGCAACCTTAGTACCCTCAACCGAGCTCAAGGTAGTCAATGACACCCGTCCCATCGTCTGAAAATTTATTTAATTATATAAAGGCTAGTTGACAAACTAGAAGTCATACAAATAATTTGCTACTTAACCTAGCCGCCCGAAGCGGGGGACTTGAAATCCCCCATGTATAAGTTTTAATTTAAATTCTAGTCGGTATATATTATACATTTTATAAAAAAAATAACAATGCAGTATTTTATCTCACCGCTCCAGGAGTCTTGTCCTCCACAGGTTCAGGTGGTGCTTTTACAAGCTGCTCCTCATCTAGGGCAAAGATGTCGTCATCTCCTTCCACTGCAACGCCCTCTTTCTCGGTCCCATTAGTGTGCTCCAATTTGGAGGGGTCCAACAGTGGGATAGCTGTACCAGAAACCACGAGCTGGATTTCATCCTGTGAAACGACATAACAAATATAAATATAGCTGTTGAATAAGGCATCGTATGTTCTATATTAATTTTCTTCCTCACCTCGGGTAATTCCAATTGGAAAGATGGAGCTGCTAAGGCGGCAGGTTGGAGCCTACGTAATTTGTAGGCAGCCCCACTAAGGGCACTACCCACCAGTCTTTCAGCCCCAGAACCCTGCGAACCCAACCGAGCTCGCCACACCTAGAGAATAACAAAGTAATTTTTAAAAGTCATACACACTTTTTAATTTAAATCTTTGAAATAACTCGCTCATCTCTTCCCGCATCAATATGGGATCTTCGGCATTTTGTAGGTCCGACAATCTCTGTCCACGTATAGAAAAGCCCTTCCCCCAATTCTCAAGCTTTCCCCATTTGTCTTCTCCACGTATGTTAAAGAGTGCAGGAGACAAGACACAACCCTGTCTAACTCTTTGTTTAGCTTGGTGCAAATTAAGTCATCCATTAATATGCCTTTTGTAAAAGGATGGATTTTGACATGTTAAATTTTATCAATCTACGTGTGTCTCTTTTTACTGTCGCTTTTTCGTTTCATCAACTTTCAAATCACAACGATGCTAAAGAAGTCTTCACTTCAACTAATCGAAAAATAACATTTTAAATTGACTTGGATTAACATTTATCCATATCCTGATGTATATGTATTACCTGCATGAAAGCATGAGGTGGCGCGGCCGGTAGGGGCTTCAAGGAGTTGGTGAACACCTGCATGTGCATACGACGCACCGCGAGAGCCTTCGCAGTCTCCACCTGGAGATTAAAAATGAAGCTTTTTTGAAGTGACCACTATTCTTTAGTGGGTATTGAACAATATTGAGCCGTAACGCTCGATCGAGTGAAGTCAGTCCTCGTCCACTAAGGGAGCGATTAAATTACAGTCAACGCGTATAATGACTATAACAATACATCATATATAATTAGAATTACATATAATGTTATTAAGATTGCAAATTAAAACAAGATAGAGAATAAACTAATGGTGCGAATTGAAAAATGAGATCTCATGGAAGGGACTGAAAGCGACAGTCACTCACATCCTCAGCCTCATCCAGTTCTAGGACACAAGCATCCTTATCCGAACATAGATCCAACGCCGGAGGGTCTTCCCCCTCGATTTCAGGTAGAACACCGTTTGTACTATGTTCTGGGACACCTGAGAAAAATAATGCAATATACTTCCTAATTTCTAGCAAACTAATATGCAATAAAATTCATTAGCATTTAAAAAAAGATTCATTTGCATTCTTAACAAGAGTCATTAGCATTTTTGTTAAGAATGCTAATGAAATTTGTTAAAAATTATAAAGAAACGTTGTCTATAACAAGTTTCATTGTCATTTTTAACTAATTTCATTAGCATTCTTAATAAGATTCATTAGGATTCTTAATAAGATTCAATAACATTCTTAACAAGATTCTTCAACATTTCTAAAAAACTTCATTAGCATTTTTTTAATTCATTAGAGTTAACAACATTCATTAGAGTCTTTAATACGATTTTAATTTGCATTTTTAACAAGAGTCGTGACTGTTTTTAAAAAGATTCATAAGCATTTTTTAAACATTCATAACCATTTTTAACACAACTCATTGGCATTTTAACTTAGTTTCATTGTCATTTAAAACAATTTTCATTACCACCTATAACAAGATTCATTAGCAAGTTTACAATACGATGGTGGTGTTGTTCCCCACGGACAGACTTTTTTTTGAAGGTCCAAAGCGGGGTATTTGAAATCCCTTATGTATGTTTTAATTTAATAACTAGAGTATTACAAGAGCAAAGGTATGCACGCGATGATCCCATGACTGAGTCAGGTTTTTAATACAAATAAACTGGGGTCTTTTGGTACCCCCGTTCGGGTCACGCGTAATTGTTCGATACTTAGACCAGAAAAATTAATAAACTTACCCACATCATAACCGTTGGCTGTTTTATTGGCAGTGAAGGTATCCCACAAAGCCTTTTGTATTTCAATTGCATTTTTATCATTCTCTGACGCCTGAAAATATGTTAGAAATGAGGTGACCATATTGTTTATTAGGAATGAGGTAAAAAAGCACACCACATTAGGATAAAATAAAAATATTTGTTTTCTGAAAGCCATTAATTTTTTTTTTTTACAAATGTTATATATTTTAAACTGAACTGCATCTGCGTTCACTTAAATATGGATATTAAAGTATGGCATCTATGATTTTTTTGTCATATCGGTGCCATTTCTGGAAATGTTCAAGGGTTAGTGATACTATTGTGGAGAATATCACCTTTATCCGTGGCGGGGCAGGTGGGGGTAAAGCAGCTAGTCTTACTGCTGTACCATGAGCTAACGCCATCACACACCTTTCCCCAATTGCGATTTGCGTTTGCAAAGAGAATATTGCATTCGCACCCTGGAATATAACACTTATTGAGATAAAAAGTTAGTTTTGTACCATTTCTCAGTTTGGGCAATAATTATACATAGATAGATAGATAATATGCATTATAGAATAAAAAGCTAAAAATAGATGTACAATTATTCAATATTAGGTACTTTTTGTGTGCAATTTGGCGGTCTTATTACTCATTAGCGATCTCCTCTAGACAACCCTGGGGTAAAGGAAACCGCCAAATAAAGAATACATGTATAAAGGATAAAGAAAGCGTACAAAGGTTATGCTTAAGGACCTTATGCTTCTGAGGATCTGAGAGTGGGGAGGATGTAAGAAGAGAAGCCAGGGGACTAATAGAGAGAAAGGGAGATGCAGAAAGAATTTAATTCAGAGCAAGAACACATAATTATACGAGTATTTTGCTTCGCTAGCGAAGGATCTAGATTCGATTCCAGAAAAACAACGCCCAAGTCTTTTAAGTTGCGAAACCCGTTACCTTTGATTAAATCATCGTTTACCATCAGACGACGACACAATGAAGCGTTTATCTGAAAAGAAAATATACCTGCATACGAAGCTTTGCCAGTAGTAGTTTGTGCAACTCGTACTCCAGGAATGGGAGCTGATCAGAAAGATCTCTTGCACCAGCTTCAGCACCAACTGCTCTTCGACCACGTGCCGCTTAAAACAAACATAACAGACATACATAGTCTTAGCCCCTTCCTTTCCAACACTGAGCTGTAATAAACTGGTCTATGAACAAATAAATAAAATACTATTCACAGATGTGGCTGAGAAACGTACAATATTCAACGAGCAAGCCTCTTATAGGGCTGTTTCACTATTTATTGTATTTTATTTTTTTTCCTATTTTACATATCTCTTTCTATCTGAATAACTCTTTTATACGAAATAATATAAGGTTAAAGACTAAAATCTGTTTAGTCTGTATACTTTTAATAAAATAACTTTAGGTATAGGAAACTGTCAATAATAGAAAATAGGTCATTCGACAAAAAAATGTATACAAAATAAATGAAGATTTCCAGATGTTTGATTCTAGTGTCGATAGGATTAGACAAAAGAAACAGTAATATATATTTTAATCATAAAACGAAGTACAACGCTGCTGCAGCGCCACCAATATGATAATAAATAAATAGGCACATAAATTAAAATATTATGTTAGTATAATACATACCAACCGCAGTTAGCGTTACAGCTTTCGCGTAAGAGGTCAGTCGGTTTGGTTTTGCGCAAGTGGCTAAAAGAACTGTGGGGACACGAGCACGTCTTGAAAAAAAAGTGAAAAAAATTTCATTACACTCTGTATATATCTCAGCAAGAACAAATATTACCAATGAAATACTTACCTGCATCCTCCGCACATCGCTAACTCAGCACGGTAAGGGCCAGCGCCTGGGGAGTAAGGCACGTGCGCGATGGAGCACGGCTCCGTTTCAGTTTCATCTAGAGCATTCTTTGAACCTGTCACCGCTAAATCAACAATAACAATGGGTTAAAGGTCACAACTTAAAAATAACAGCAATAGCAAAGCTAGTTAATCAATCATAGAGTACAATAATGATATAGCCTTATTCAATAGAGCTAGAGACCGATGCAACAGTGCCAGAGTCCAGTCCAACAGTGACAGAACAGAGCACAACAGTGATATAACCCAATTCAATAATGCAATGCAGTAACGTCATAGCCCAGTTCGAATGTGGTAGAGCCAAGTTCATCTGCTAGATCCAAGTTTATCAGCCGTGGAGTCAGTTCAAGAGTCACACAGCCAAGTTGAATAGTGCTAGAATCCGATGTAACAATGCCAGAGCCCGGTTTAAAAGTGGCAGAGCCCAATTCAGATGCTGAGCCCCAGATCAACTGTTGTAGAACTAGGCCAACAGTTACAGAGCCCTACTCAACAGTCGTCGTCTTCGTCGTTGTCGCTTCAACGGATGGACGTCCACTGCTGGACATAGGTCTCGCGTACTGACGTCCACAAGGCCCGATCTCGCCAGCCTGGCTCCAGCGGCTACCGGTGACCCCCTTTATATCATCGGTCCACCTTGTGGGGGGTCTGCCTACACTGCGCCGTTCGGTGCGGAGTCGCCACTCCAGCACCTTCGGCCCCCAACGTCTATAGGTCCTTCGGACTATGTGCTCAACAGTAATATAGCCTAATTCAGTAGTGCCAGATTACAATGCCAGAACCAAGTTCGCATGCTAGATTCCAGTTAAAAAATTGTAGAGCCAGGTCAAAAGCTACTAAGTCCAGTCAACACACTGACAGAGCCGAATACAATAGTGATATGGCCCTTTTCAATCGTGCTAAAGTCCACGTGACAATGCCAGGGCCCAGTTCAATAGTCTTAAAGCAACAACCCAATTCAACAGTTGTAGAGCCAGTTCAACAGTCACAGATATAGATCCTAAGTTATGGTATCCAAGTCAACTGTGGTAGAGACCAGTTCAACACTTTAAGAGCCAGTTCAATAGTCATAGATCTAAGTACAGCATTTTGTAAACCCATGTCCAACAATTGTAGAGACAGCTCAACAGCGGGAGAGCCACTTAGGCAGTAGTTAATCGAAGAGACTGCTGGGATTAGGAAACACAAATATGAAAAAATATCGTAACAAATTTAACCACTAACTCTTTGGCAGTTCAACAGAACCTGAAAATCTCTATTGGTGTGAGAAAACACTTATCACCAGGTATACTGTATACATTTTTTTAAGTTTCACGTAGCTATAATAAAAACAAGAATCTCTTTCTATACACAAAGGTAATAGAAATGGACACATTATAACTCTTAATACAAGAAAAGGCATCAAAAATACTCACATACAGGGGGACCGTCGACTGTGAAATCACAATCCAAATTGATCACTGCCGCAGTTCCCGAAGCCGAGAGCACGCACACATCCTCTCTGTTTCATAAATAAAAGAAATAGTTTAGAAAGCTAAATAAAAAGACGCTGTAATAAAACCAGAATTAGACAATAGAAAATGCTACTTCCCAAATTTACTATCCTGGGAACCGAAGACTTCGTGATCTGTAGCCCAACAATCTGACCACTAGGTTATGTAAGCAGTAAATTGTAAAATGTAGGTTTTTCCAAATATATGTATATTTCCCAATGATAGTGATGATGGCACTAAAGAACGACTTAGAATAAAAGTTACTAGGGTTCCTTCGCGTCCTGAGAGAAACCCACAGCAAACTCAGTCCTTTATTACCGCCGTCATTACAATATAGTATTAAATTTTTGTATGTAGATTAGAGTAATTCATTCGCTCCCAAGCTTTTTTTATCGACCAAGTAATCTTTCAAATAGAGCACGAGTTCCCAATTAGCTTTATTTAATAAAGGACTCGTACACAGTTACCTTTCAATGAATTAAATTTTATGTAGCCTAGTAGAATTTATAGCATTTTTTAATTGCGTAAGCTGCAGAGCTTTCTTTGATATATCACTTATACGCTACTTACTACACTATCTAGAAAGTTGTTTACGTCGCAATAAACTTGTTGGACGTTTATTAACCGTAAGCTAAATATCATTGGCAAACAATCGCATGATCATCCTTAACTAATTAAAGTAAGCCCATTTTTATAAATGAGGAACAAAAGTGGTCCTAATATGGAACCTTCAGGGACACCCAATTTCGTTACTAACCCGGAAGAAAGCCTATGTTATATGAGGTGCATTCGCTTTCTTTCTTAAAATAAATGCTCCGAATGCATCTCGTGTCAATATTTTTCAGTGGACACTTATTTTACCAAAAAAAAATATGTACTGACGTCTGTGTGTTAGTACTATATAACGTGACCACTCACCGTACAGCGGCTCGTTCACTATAAGCCAGTACAGCTGAGCAACGTAAAGCGCGTGCGTGTGCCCGCAACTCTGTTCGGAGTTCTGCCCACCACGCCGCCCTAGCCGCACTCTCACCCCCAGCATCAACAAGTTTAACCGAACGGGCACACACCGTGCCACCTACAAACACAATAACAAAACTTATCAACACAACGTTACACATATATTTTAAAGTGATTTTATTGTTATCTCTTATTTTTAGTTCATGTATCGCATGTCGCATTACAGCAAGCTGCAAAGAGAAGGTAAATCGACGCTCCCCAGAATAACAAATCCAATATGGCAGCGCCCAGAGCACATCTTGTGGGTTAAAAAACCAGTATATAATGGTTTTCTTTTTCCATCGCATCTTATTTTGTAATCCATGTATCACATGTCGCATTACAGTCGACCGGGGAGGGGAGTTAAGCAAAAGAAGCCAGCCGAACAAATCTAATATGACTGCGGCCAAAGCACATTGTTTGGTTGCAAAAAACCAGTATAAAATGGTTTTCTTTTCCATCACCTCCTATTTTTAGTTTGTGTATCGCATTTCGCATTACAGCCGACCGCGGAGAGGGGATAACAATCCAGAAGAACAATTTCAATAGGGCGGAAACCATACAATGGTTTTGTTGATTATAAATACTGGCTGGCTTCCTTTTTCAACCGACTGCCTTTGAAAA
This sequence comes from Elymnias hypermnestra, assembly GCA_015832385.1. Lineage (NCBI taxonomy): Eukaryota > Metazoa > Arthropoda > Insecta > Lepidoptera > Nymphalidae > Elymnias > Elymnias hypermnestra. Next base: position 318,884 of record JACTOM010000907.1, read on the forward strand.
ATTTAAAAAGGCATTGCAGCACATATCGGCGATGTATGTACGCGCAACTCTGCCATATTTTTAAATTTAACTGATATACTTTTGATGACATATGTATAATGATCTCACCTGATAGTAAATAAAAACGTGATGACCTAACTATAAATATTGACTAACTCAATGATATAATTAAAGTGAGACATAAAATGATTATAAATATGTATTTTATGAATTAAATACAGACAAATCAAAATGTAATCTCTGTGTGATACGTTACCATGTAGATAGACGCAATCTATGAGACTAACACAAGAACGGAGACTTCCTAATAATCACTGGAAATTTCATTGGTATAAATTATGATTTAAGCACAACGAAGAGGTTTAGATATATAATGATGTCGTACCTATGTGAACGATGAAGCCTGGTGGATACTCGGTCATGGTTAAGAAAGGGTACTCCAGCATTTCCAAGTTGTTACTGTTCATTGAAGGCCTGAGGATAGCACCGCCCCCACTGCCTGCGTTTCCAGCAGAGGCATTTAGAGAACTGCCTGGAGAAATAGTCATAAAAATTACTGTATTAAAATAGATTGATTTATAGCAGTGGCTTTGGAAATATTTTAAGAAACTGTATTTTAGTAGCAGACTGCAGAAAAAACTATGGAAGAGAAAAACCAGAATACACTTTATGACAAAAAGCATTTAAAGATATATCTGTAGCAGTAATTTAAATAAATATATAATAGGAGCAGACTATAGAAACGACTGACAGAGAAAAATCAAAAAAGGCTATGACAAAAAGTATTTTACGAACTAGCTGTAGAAATAATTTAATACAAGAAACTGTAAAATGATTTAAATGATTCTGCCATTTAAAAAGTACCTGAAGAAATGTTTAAAAAAAACTGCATAATGGCGTAACCGTTTATAAATAGAATATAATATAAACAAAATAACAGAATAAAACAGTTAAAAGATTAACTATATCAGAAACATATAAAAAATTAACTTTAAAATAAATTTTATAACAGAAGCATATATAGAAAATTCCTATAAAAAGATAGACTGTATGACAGGAGTATTTAAAGAACTGTCCATAAAACTAAATACTTTTTCAATTTATGCCCTTAAAGAAGTATCTGTAGAAATAACAAAAAGAAACTTTATAATACAAGTATTTAAAGAAGTGCGTATAAAAATATTTAAAATATAAGACTATATACCAGAAGCATTTAAATTATCATTGTACAAGATAAACTGTTTAATAGAAGCGTTGGAAGAACCCACATAGAAGAAAGTGAATCCAATACGAAGGGTAACTGTATACGTTTCTATAATAAACTCCCACAAGACGCTTTAGAGATGTCAATTAATAAATTCAAAGTCTTTGTTAAAAGAAAGTTGACAGAAAAATCGTATTATAAGTTGCAAGATTACTTAGACGATAGAAACGCTTGGGAGTGAACGAACTGCTCTAATTTGAATTGAAATATTTTAAACTAATATGATATTGTAATGATGATGGTAACAAAAAACAAAATATCCGCCTGAGTTTGTTATGGGCTCTTCTCGGATCAGGGCGCGAAGGAACCCTCGTAACTATAGATTTAAGTCGTTCTGGAGTACCATCATCAGACGTGCATTAGAATTAGAGTGTGGAAAATAAAATATATACATCTATATTATTTGACGATTCAAAAGAGCTGTAATATGCCTACTTGAAGATATTTTGATTTGATTTGGATTTCAACGGTTATGAAAGATTTTTGTTACAGTAAGCAGTAAAGTTTGATTTAACTGTGTTTCAAGCATGTAACTCAAATTTAGCCACAACTAAAATAACTGCAACTGTAATGTGGAAATAATAGAATACTTTACCTTTAGGTGTAACACTAAGGTCTGAATCAGATGATCGTCTATGTATTCCCAACGGCGTGGAAGAGGAGTTCAAAGACGCGTTCTGCCCCGTGACACTTGCTACTGGGTCCCGCCCACCATATGACTCATGGCGAGCGTGCCGCGGAGATCCCTTCTCCTTTTCGCACTTCTCCTTCTCCCTATCTCGCTCTCGCTCACCCCTGTCAACACCGCACGCTGCATGCGAGTTACAACACACGCTAACACCGTTAGTACCCTCCTCCACACCCTCTACGTCTAAACTCTCACTCTTATCTACACTGCTTTCCGGCAGCGATGGTATGGTCTCTAAGGGTGATCCGCTAAGTATGGGATGGAAATGTTGGAGCACGGGCGCGTGGGTTAATTTGCATGGAATGACGTTAAAATCTAACTCCTTGGACATTTTACACGACACATTCTCGTCTGTTGAACGTACGCTATCCTGTCTTACTAATTTACGGTCTCTCCTTACGCTTTTATTTCTTTTGACGTCTCCCTGACTTTTTAAGCTAGATGTTTCATGGAAAAACTGCTCATCTTTCTTAGTGGCATCAGGTGTTGCGGGTATCAATAGAGATTCTACTTTATCGATTAACATAGTCTCCATTGCCGCGTGTACTAAACCCTTACATTCAGTCGGACCCTCCACGTGTTGTTTACGCTTTGGCGGTTCATTTTTATGTACTTTTTCAATTGAATCATATACAAATTTGTTATCTTTAGATTCAATATGCTCAGCTGTTGGCAACAGCATAGATTCTACTTGATCTATTAACACAGTTTCTAAAGCGGTATGAACTAGGCTTTTCGGTTTGATTTGCTCATCTTGAACCATTTCTAATTTTTCGCTCACATCATGAAAAAACTTACTACCGCCACCTTTTATGATAGTGGGGCTTGTTGGTACTAATAAAGATTCGACTTTGTCTATTAATATGGTTTCCATAGCAGTATGAACCAACCCGGCAGGCTTAAGCTTAGTTTGCTTCCTTTTAAAAGATCTTTGTTCACGGAAACGGTTTTCGTCTCTATTAAAAGATGGACCACTTAGAGACGATCGAGACGCAGGTTCCGACCCAATATACATAGAGAATTTAGTAGCGATATGTTCATCGCTTTTATGGAGACGGTTTATAGGGTTTATCCCTTGTTTATCCAAACTAAGCAAATCATTATATGACAGAAAGGGGGACCCTAAAACAGTTTCACTGGGAGCCTTAGATGTAACATCAGAAGCAGATCCAGGTTGGCTCATAGCTATTTTAGGAATTGAATGCTTTTTCTTAGGCAACAAAGAATAATGAGATAGACTTTTAATCATGTTATTCTTAGAAATTTTTGATAAATGTCGTTTGATTCGCTTTGAAGATCGATAAATGAAACTTTTCTTTTCTACAGGGGATGCTGGTGCGCTTATACTTTGGGAAGGCTTTTTATGTGCAAAGGGATTATGGAGTTTAATATGATGCGCATTATTTGACTTATTTGTTACACACTTTGAATCGTATCCTGTGAGAGATTCGGAATTAGCTTCCTTGGCTGAAAGCGTGTTATCGTCCAGCGTAATACCAGAAGTAAAGTTTTTATTAAGGGATTCATTGACGCTTTTACTATCTCTTTCTGTTCTCCTTTTCTCCATGTCAGCCATAAAGTTAGCATATTCCTCATGACTTAAAACAGATTTTATAACAGAACTTGTTGTTTCGAACGTTTGATCTTGGTCGCTTCTCATTTCATAGCTTTCATCATCTTCATCAGATGACGTATAAATCTCTGAACTGTCTGCTGAGAGAGCTGATGACACAGACCCATAATAACTATCTTTCTCGGGCAATTTTAAAAGGTTCTCATTTCTCGTAACCATAGGACTAGTAGGACATGATTCAGATATTTTTCTTTCCGGTTGAATATTGTCCATAGTTTTAATATTTTCCAAGGAACCGCAATGAATTTCTGGTATGTTTTTCAATTCCTTATCCATTTCTGTCCCTGCTCCAGAGCACATCTGGTCATCATCAGAAACATTTACAATAGGTTCAGACTCACTTGTTCTTCTCAAAGTACTACTCGGAGAATGTTCAGAGTCATGACTTTCCGAAATACAAGCGAGACTAGTGTGAGCATGTATTACTGATCGAGCCAGTATAGACACCATGCCACTACCATCATCTTCTTGGATTTCATTGATAATATTCGGGAGTTTTAATTTTTTTATCTTTTTAATCTCTTTTTTTATATCTGCTAAAGATATGCGCGAGGTTTCAGAGGAGATTGACTTAAGTGAGATTTGATCATCTTGTATATCTGGTTTAGAAGAGCGTTTATTAAATTTTCTAGAGAACAAATTTTTCTTTATCTTCTTAATAGTTTTCAAGGGACCAATTGAATTGGGTTCGGGTCGATTTAGTAATTTATCAAGATCTATTTGATCTTCGGAAAGATGTCTTAAACTTTTCTGTGCAACGTAATTATCTTGATATATAGAAAGATCTCCGGTGTAAATTTTCGTATTAGTTGTCGGTTTCGTCGGTGTTTCGAGACTTTTTTCGTCGTCATCTATAGTGTCTGTATCGTCTAAAAGCGTAGGAGCATTCGGGTGTAAAATATTAACCATTCTCATCAACTCTTCTGGGTGTGACTGATAATATTCATTTAAATCTGTGACGCTCTCTTCGTCCGTGGCCAAAATGTCCAAGTATTTTTTTAATTGTCTAATTTAGTTTTGGGAGGATGACAATGCCAGTGCAATACAACACAAACCATGCAAAGATATCATCATAAGTATATTTTGTTAAACTTTTCTTTATATTTAGTTATTAATAAAGAAATTATTAGACAACATCGATTATAATATAAAAAGCTATCGACTATTGATCAAATATAGTTCAAAATAGCATTTTCAATTGAATTGGAAGAATTGATATTTTTCATCTTGAAACTGACGAAAATTAAAGTTACTTTTTTTACAAAAATTTTAGAGATTAAGTAATTTATATGACATTTATACATAATCTTGCATATATTATAATATGATACTCACTGTTGAGTGCATGGGATGTTTAAAGGGACGCTCGGAGTAGGCAGTGGTGTTATACTAACTGCAGTACCTACAAAAAACATATTATGGCTTTCTCTGACAAACTGGGGTCTTTTGGTAGCCCCATTCGGATCACGCGGATTTATTTGTTAAAAGCTATTGATTTTTTGAAACCCAAACGAAATTGCCTCAGTTTTACTTTATTTTCACAAGATTGTTTAGGTGTTAAGTAATTACCAATAGCCCTCGCTACAACACCAGCTTCACCCTCCAAGTCGAAGTCCTGTTGATATCCCACCACGGCATTCGCCCCTAATTCAGCCGCTTTAAGTCCCACAAGACGTTGTACCTGGAATGTTATACGAACCTATTGAGTACTTCTCTAAATACCCCCGAAAAAGATTATTTTAATGGCTTGATTGTCATCTCACTTGCTTTTATCTCAAAAACAATACCTCTAGCCCCACGCATGGACATACTTATTTCTCAAACAATGCCACTCCTTCCACGCAATATATCCAAACAATATATCTCCACCATGCATGGGCACGCTCATCTCCCAAACAATATCTCCCCCCCACGTATAGACATGCTTATCTCCCAAACAATGCCTCTCCTCCGAAATATGGCATATCCATATTTATTTAGCTTTATTATGGTAAGAAATAGTATTTATAAACGCATAAAAATCACAATTATAGAAATACCTTACACCAAAACAATTTCCGAGTTTCCCAGATACATATTTATAATAATTAGAATTGAATAAATAGACTATAGACTAGCTAATGAATGATTGCCTGAACAAATCAATGAAGGAACGAATAAAAGATGGACGATTAAATGAATAAATAAAATAAATATCGACATCAGTTTACCTGATTGCTTAAATTGATGAAGGCAACCTGCCTGGCCTCGTTGGAAGCGCGGGGTGTCCTAATCTTATCTATCCACTGATACTCAGGGTCATCGTTCACTATTAGCTCTTCAACAAAACCGTGTATCGCCGTCGCCCTGTACCCAGGTGGTATCATTGGACCTCGAATAAAAACAACGTATTATATTTCAAAATACACAAAAAAACTTTATACCAGTTACACGTTAACATTTGCGATCCGATAAGATGATGTGCAGAAATCATTACAGGTAATTTACGTTGCACCAGATTGACGTACTCGTATCTTAAAGTGTATCATGATTTTCCATCATGTGAGATCAGAATCAAGCGCTAAATCGTCAGAAAGATATAGAATACCCCCACAATTCGCGAGAAATCGCCCTGTAGATTCATGCCAATCAGTTTTTCAAACGCACGTTCAACAGTAATATACTCTGGTACTCCTGAGACCACCTTAATATTCCTAAGACAATCTGGTATTCCTGAGACACCCTGCTATTCCTGATACTTCCAGCTATTCCCGATACCCCCTACTATTTCTGAGAAACTCTGATATTCTTGAGACAACCTGGAATTCCTGAGACAGTCTGATATTCCTGATAACCCTTATTATACCTGATACACCCTAGCATTCATGAGACACTCTTGGTATTCCTCAGACAATCTAGTATTCATAATACACCCTGCTATTCCTGATACTTCCTGCTATTCCCGATACCCCCAACTATTCCTGAGAAACTCTGATATTCTTGAAACAACCTGAAATTCCTAAGACATCCTGACATTCCTGATAAACCTTGCTATTCCCGATACACCCTAGCATTCGTGAGACACTCTTGGTATTCCTGAGACATCCTTGGTATTCCTCAAGCACTCTAGTATTCCTGATACACCCAGCTATTCCTGATACTTCCCGCTATTCCCGATACCCCTACTATTCCAGACAAACTCTGATATTCTTGAGACAAGCTGGAATTTCAGAGCACTGACATTCCTGAGACATCCTAGTAGTCTTGATAAACCGGGGTATACACCCGTATATTCATGATTTCACATATTTCCTTAGTATTCGTTCATCAGAATATTGTATCTAAATGATAGAATGAAAACATTGTCCTGTAGTAAATTGAATCAAATACTAAAATGTACTTACAGTGGAAGAATTGTACTCCGCAACTAGAAGTCTTGTACTTGTTGAAATCTGAGAACAGCTCCACTTTCACAATCACGTTGAGCTCACCGCGTATACCATGCATGGTGTCGAAAACCGGTATCCATCCGGACATTACAGCTCCTACCAGCAATAGAGATACCTAATTAACTATGCGCTAATTTAAATTTCTAAAAATGCTGTAAAGGCCTACTTGATGGTGGTGAGTTGGAAATCAATAATTTAAAAATTAACGTTCGCCTCGTGTTTAAAGCTGCCTTTGACTCTTCGATAAACAAGCCGTTACAGGGTTACCGGGAGGAAATAAGAGCGAGTGAAACCTAACCTAGAGAGAATGAGGATCTTCTGTCCTCAGGGACTTACAACCATCCAACGCATACAGGAGCCGAAAAGCGAACTTTTCACCCGGCAAAAACAAAAGGCACTTTCAGCATCACATTTTACTGCGACGGATTTAATTGTATTGTCATATGAATAGCCAGATGGTGTCTCAAAAGGCCAGACTGGCAGTGCATGCAGGAGTGTTGGTGCCAACACTTATATACGGTAGTGAAAGTTGGTTATGGCAGAAGAATCACATAAGTAAAATAAATGCGGTAGAGATGAGAGCGTTGAGAAGTATGTGTGGATTAAAACTGAGTGACAAAGTAAGAAATAGTGTGATAAGAGAACTTTGTGGTATAAAAGAAGACATAGTGACTAAAATCGAGAAAGGTATGCTTAGATAGTTTGGGCATGTAGAGAGAATGAGTGAAAGAAGACTGACAAAAAGGATTTATGAGTCAAGAGTGAATGCGAAAGTTGGAAGAGGAAGACCAAGGCGAACGTTCATGGATCAAATTCAGGACATTTTAAATAAGGGCCAGGTCAAGAGTACTCTAAACCGACGAACTTGTATGAAAGGTTTAATGAGAATGAAAGAAGCGAAGGAGATATGCAAGGATCGTGGCAAGTGGAAGGACGTTGTCTTTGCCTACCTGTATGGGAATGACGCGTGATGCTATGTATGTACTAATACTCAAGTTTAAATTTGTTTCATAATTAGTGTCTTGGGGGTCAGACCCTTCGCGGTAAATTATAGGAACATTTAGTAAAGTAAAACAAAGACACGATGTATAAGTAATATTGGTGACTTATAGTTACGTTACTTTGAATGAATGTGTTTGTATGTGTGTGTATTATTTTAAGTAAATAATAAATAGGTCACCTCCTGGTGGGGCAGCAGTTCCGCTGGCATTGTTAGCTTCCCTCGCCAACAAGGGAGCAAGACTAATTACCACCTTCCCAATTGCATCATTAGCTGAATATGTATCATGATCCATGAGCCGCAATTGTAAAGGCTCATCTTGCAGTTCCGATTCATCTACCTGCAATGAAATATCTAAGACAATATCTTAAAATGATTAGGGTGAAGAAGAGTACAGATCCTGGGCGGTTACATAATTTCGAAGGCCTCTGCGTATAATTTCTTTTTTTATTGCTGACAAACGCTAGTCTAAAGATTGAATGTGATCATGCCTGTTGGTAAGTGATGATAAAGCTTTAGATGGAAGCGCGATAATCTGGTAAGCGGTAATTTACCACTTATAATTCCTACACAGCATCGTATAGGAAAATAAATCTCTTGCTGGCGGTATGCCTTTGCTAGTAGGGTGGTGACTAGCCACGGCCGTCTACCAATCCAGACTCAGACAAAAGATCGAATCCCGGACCTCTTCTAGCAAAGCGAGTATACAAACAACTTTTTATCGCTGGGAAATGCTTTTATGCACAAACCTAGACCCGTGGGTCAGGAGTGTGGGATTCGGCGAACGAGGAGGCCTCGCGATGCCCCCTAAAACGCAGCGGGACCCACTTCATCCATGAGTAAGGCACCAGGTGTTCAACTTTCGCATTTGTCCCTTGGGTCCCAGATGAATTCAACCGAGGATTCACGGAGGTGAGAGGATGTGCAAACATATTCTGCATTGTATTCCTTTGGAAGCATCCACTGCATTTTCCCTTTTCGCTCGTGGGCCACTTAAGGAGGAGCACGAGCGAGAAGGGGAAAATGCAGTCTCGCAGAAAAAGACCACTCCGAACCACATTCTCTCATTGGAGAGCATCACACCTATAATTCTCCTCAGAGAGAGGCCACCGCCGATCTGCGCCACCAGGAAATGACGCTGAGGTCTCCAGCCTGCACTATCTGCCACAGTGTAATACGCTGAGTCTATAGCTGCACGACACTTATAGCAAGCGGGTGACTCCTCCCGGCCAATGCGGTGCAGGAGCTTTTGAAGCATCCATGCCCGGTCAGAAACTGCACCAATCTGTAGGAGAGCTTCTCGTACCCCTGGAAAGCTATTGTTCCAGATGAGGACGGATCGCTTCCACTGTGGCCACGCCCGCCACGGGGAACCCGAGCCTGTCCTTCCATTCTGACCAGAGCCCCGTCGGCAAGGATTGAAAACGATCTTTTAGTTACAAAATGATATCTAAGGCATTAGGTAAATAAATAAACAAGCAATAAACGCGTACAGTCGTAGCAGACAGTTTCCAGACGGTTTCTATGAATAGACACATTCAACAACAGCTGCCCTTGTAATCCAGCCAAATGATAGAATTTTATTTGCTAGGTATATAGATTTATTATGACATTTATAAATTTGGGATATGTTAATGAAGGGCATTTTACTTAATAGAAAGAAGATGGAAATTTTGAAGATTACTTAAGCGATAGAAATGTTTGGACTGGATTTCAGTTGCACACAACTAAACATTAAACATTGTAACCTACAAAACTATATTAAAAGAGTAACTGCTGAGTTACTTGCCGGTTTTTTTGTAAGTGGAATCACATTTCGAACCGGTAGTAAAATTATTGACAACGGAAAGAGTTTGACGATTCAAAAATGCCTTTCAATTCCTACTTCAATAAAGGTTTTAGACATTGTTTTACCAATTAATTGTTAACAAGTGTGTAACCTATGTAGTTCCTGACAATGTGAAAACTTGAGAAAAGATAAATGAAATTCTCAATTGAAACCATTTACCCAGACGCCTAAAGTCACAAACAATTTCATCAAAATGTGTAAGGCCATTTCTGGGTTGTGCAGTCACATACAGACATACAGAAGAGTTATGTATAAAATATACATAAAAATTCCCATAAAAACAAGATTAGCATTTATCTGCATTCACAAGTAACAGGTTACCTTGATAAGAGACACAGAAGAATATATCTATTTATCTCTTTGGTATTCAAATAAGGTAAAAGGTCTCCTCACTTATAAAGGAAAGGATTATTAGAGCATGGACCCATCCTACAGGTCCACTGTGGGTTGACAGACATAGTACACAAGTGTATACATTTATGCCAGTGCACTCTCTTTTTCTTCACTCTCATAATCTGACTGAAGAAAGCTCAGGCAAATGGCTTAACATGCTCTCCCAGGCATGGGGGTGGTTCACACCACCAACTACATAACACAGTGCTCATACTGAGAATTCCTTAACAGAAAACTCCAGGACTTGCACTCAGGACCACATGTATGTAGTCGACATGCTTACCACTAAACCAATAAGGTTTTTTGGCTTCACTTTATTCATGAAAGTTTCGAACAATAAAATACATGTAAAAGAGTCTTTATTATATACCAAAAAACTGTTGATAATTTATGTAAATTATAACTAACTGACTTAAATTCAATAGATAAATTGTTTCTATAAAATATGTTATGTCTATTCTATAGATAAATTGTTTCTATAAAATATGGCATGTTCACGATTTTTGTTATAAATTTTACTACTGATAAGTAAATTGATATGAGTATTGCACATCATTATAACGAATAATCATTAAAGATAGTGTCATATTAAATTTATTACATTTCCTAATAATTATCTATCTAGTTCAAATATTTCTGAGATTGTTAATCAATACACTTTTAATATGTGCCATCTGTGCCTTCTCGGTTTCTTTAAGTTTAAAAATGATTTGCCAGTTTGAGCATATTCAAACTAAACGATGGTGCACTCTTGTGAAAAATACTATACCATTTTAGAGTTTTGTACTGATGAAAACAAAATACAAAACTTTTGCAAACATCTTGATAGAAATAGATGCCTGAAAAGGAATAATTGGAAGTAGAAAGAAATAAGGCTAAGAAACATTGGTGAGTAAACAGGCATAAGTAAAATTGCTGACCTTTCCTGCCTCGGAAGCTAACTGCCAATCTTCCCTATTTAGATAGGCAAGACAAAAACAAAATTAACACCAAAACCGTTTGAATATAAAGAGGGCTAAAGATTAAATTGATAAGGTTCAATTTAATCTTTAAAGTATCAAAGTACCTTTTAAAATAGTCCATTTCCTAACATGTTTTTAGCCCAATTAGTTTAAATGAAATTATTTTCAAGAGTGCTTTTAGTTACCTGAATAAAATTAAGTTGGGATGCGATATGGATTGATCTGAATTTTGAGATATAACAGATAACAATGTGTAGACTATCAGTTACAGTGATAACAATGATAACAATATATATTTATAAAAAGGTAAATTAAAGAGAGTGACTACTGAGTTTGTATCCAGTATCTTCTCAGTAGAATAAACTTTTCGAACAAGGAGTAGATTTGTTACCAATAGAAGGTCTGAAGGTTGATACCATCTATGATCCAATAATGTGAAGATGGTTTACAAGATTAACTACTACTGCTAGTACTTTAAAATTATTTACAAATCACTATAAACTTAGCAAAACAACTTCTTTAGTGATGTTTAGACACTGCAAAGATTTTCCAATATCTCACAGGATCTGAATGGATGCAGGGAACTAGGGCATCCCGGCAGAGATAATTACATAGTGATATACCATACCTATTCCATTGTGTTTTTCCTGCTATCCTTTTATATATTTTTAATATACTTATCTTTATAGGTTAAAATAGCTAAAATTTTACAATAAAATAATTATTTATGAATTTATTTAACACTAGTTTATATAAAAACAGAAACATTTTTATAAATAAAGAAAATTATTTTTGTTAAAACGGAAACCCTTTAAAGAATATCTAAAAATCATAAAGTATTATACCCTTACCTCAAACCTGTACCATTCTGTGCTATTCCACTGAGGGTTCAACGACTTCCTACAGACGTCCGTCTTGTGAGTTACACCACCGAACTTTATCTCAACAAAGGCATCAGTTGTATCACTGGCCCTGTCCATCACTGGCAAATTACGTCCAGCTAACACCTTCACCTTTATTTTCCCAGGCATTTTAGTATTAAACTTGTTATACCATCACAAATATACTTAAATTATTAACCATTCAATATTGTATACGAAGAAATTAACACCTCACAACGTCTAATCTATTGAGGAAATAACTTCAAAACATCAACACAAATATTTGTGTATTGTACCAATTGTTACGTTATTTATAATAATACATTGTAGAATCACTTTTGTATGGATTTTACATCACTCTTAAAGTTTTATAACATAGAAAAACCGACGAAACAATTTGTTTTTTCGTAAACATTGCAAAACCGCTGCGCATTTAGATTACGTATTTTCACACGATCATGACACCCTAAGTGTCTTCAACACTATAAAGAAAGCGAGTTATGTGTTAATTTCACCAATGTTTATTTATAGAATTTAAATTTATAAATAATTCTGAAACGCTCGCGACCTTTTCGATAGCTATTCGTAGCCAAATGTCAATAGACTGACATTATGTTGACACTAGAAATATTTTTTTAATTTACTTGTTTATAGCCCTGGAATCTATATTAGTTAAGACTTTTTTTATTAGTTAATTGGAAATATAATATAGAAACAAATATGCTTTAGACCACAGGACTGAAATTAAAGTAAAGCTATTATTGTTAATATTTTGTACGAAAGGTAAATAGAATGCAATACACGAATAATTCTATAGAGATACCAAATCAATAATAAATACGAAACGTAACTCTCTTTCTATCTTCACTTACTCATACTTTCCTCCCAACTTTTATTTCCTTTGTCTAATTCTTTTCGTAACGATTTCTTCACGTTTTACTTCAATAATTAAAACACAAACATTAATTTTTTATTTAGGTAGTTATATATGTAATATTTATTAATTTTATGTTTTCCTTTGCATGCAGTCTTCTTTCCCAACTGCTCCAAATTATTTGATATTGGTTACAAACTGTGCCCAATTGGCAAAGCCAAAGAAGCTTTTAAGAACTTCGTAGTCGTCATCCTCAATCAGTATATAGGTATTATCTATGGTCTTTTCAGTTATCTTTTGTTTGTTAGTGTAAGGTGAATCTATTCTGTACCACCTAAAGCAGATATTACACTATATATTTAGCAAAAATCTATACCATTCAACTTAACAAGGCTCGATCTTTTGTCGCTAGATACTAGGGGCTATCAGTGACCCACTTGATATCACTTGTTCCCTTTTAGGGGTCACCCTCTCTTGCGTCTTCCGAATGAATTTATTTTTCTGCTGAATTTATAATATTCATGATTTGATAACAATCAATAAAGAGATAATTTGGATAGCTTTTATCTGCAATATATTTAAAAGATTTCATTTAAAAACTATTGATAGTGACTTGAAGTTTTTCCGTTAATCTGTCGTAAAGAGAAATACACCAGTAGCACGGCCAAATATCGGCGATTAGAGCTCGCATCATCTGACTGTGGAACAATTCGACAGTCTTTTGCTAGCACAGGTCCTGGGTTCAAATATCATCGAGAAGCTCGTGCTTTTGACGTCATAACGTGTTATAAATCGCTGGTTGCCGACAGCACGTACTGAAAAACACGACTCATTGTAGAGCCGAGCCATAGAGAGGCGCGATCGGCCTCAATCTATTGTCTCTTACAGCAATTTTTCGTTGTTTTCTTATAACGTTAAAGTATCGTTTTGACCAAGAAATATATAAAGAAGTAAATAATACAAACATTATAGTATTTAAGTTGAATATAATTTACTAGGTATATATTAATGAATTATTGAAATGAAACTTCTTCTGGCACGCAAGTAAAGTATGTGTATCTGTCGGTTCTGTGCTCAGTCAAAAAGAGTACTATTAAATACTTATATATAAGATGAATTTTATAGAATATTATGTATTTACAATAAAATGAAACAAATAATTATAAATAATAAAGCTACAATTATAAATGTGCAAAGGGTTACTTGTTACTAAAAGCAGGGCCATGAGTTGTAGCGAACCCCCTTGGCCACAAAATTTTCAAAATACACTCACCATTATTTTGTCAAGATTTTAATTAAAACATTTATTATGAAACCAAATAAGATATTTTTTTTAATTTACAGAACTTGTAAAATTCGCATGTATACCATAAATTCATATACCAAAGATTGTCTGGTAGTGATCGCTATTAAGCAATAAGACCTGCTTTTTTACTGTGCAAGCTTCTGTATATTATATATATTTTATGTTATCTTATTGTGGTATAATAAAAAGTAATAAATAAATAGTATCCTAAATTCTCATCAGAGCCGACAGATTTCTTATAAAGGATACATTAAAGTCAATCATAAACTTAGATTAGAGATTTCCAAATGAAGATAATCGCTTATTTTGTTTGAAAATGTAAGGGCAAGAAATCCTACAAGAATAAAGTGTATATCGAAGTAAGAAAACTTATTAGATGCAAGCCTCAAAAAACCGAAAATAGGTTTTTTTTAATAATTTTAATCAGAAATGATCAGATTTTTGACGGCCTCGCTGGCGCAGTGGAACGAGTATTTGCTTTGCTAGCGGAGGTACCGGGTTCGATGAATTTAGGAAATTGTATTTTCTAATTTATCTGAGTCTGGACGACTGGTGGGAGGCTTCCGCCGTGGCTAGTTACCACCCTACCAACAAAAACGTACCGCCAAACAAAGAGATTTGTGTTCCTTTACGATGCTGTGTAGAAACCGTAAGGGGTATATCGCCTCTTAACAGATTAGCGCGCTTTCATCTTAAGACTGTATCCTCACTTACCATCAGGTTAGATCACAGTCAGGCGCTAATGTGTCAGCAATAAAAAAAAAAAGATCCTGCGTCACTTGGTCTTCTCATATTGTTAGGACGATAAAAACACAACATATTATAAAGGAAATAGTAACAATTTTTTTAGGATTAGGTTAGCCAAAGTGGTAAATAGATGCCCTTAAAACAGCATACCTCGCATAAGTAGCTTCTACTTAACGTTATGGAATGTTTTGGGGTAATGCCCCAGGATGTGGTACAGTCTTTAGATCACAGAAAAAATGTCTAAGGGCAAAATTTAAATTAAAACAAACTGATAGCTATAAGGAATACCACAGGCAGTCTAGAATATTAACATTATACATACAACACGCCTCATTCCCATAGGGGTAGGCAGAGACCACATCCTTCCACTTGCCACGATCCTTGCATATCTCATTCGCTTCTTTCATTCTCATTAAACCTTTCTTACAAATTGTTTTCGTTATTCTTTAGGCCAGCTAAATGTAAAGCAGAGCATTCGCCATCAACATCAGAAAAACTTTTTAGCTATGGTGAAAATTTTCGTATTTTGAGGCTTACAGCAAATACAAAATTGTTCTAATCTTTATTTAAAGTTTCGAAATCTCTATTGTAAGGGCTCCTGTCTCATAAAGGCCCTGGGGCTGTGGCCCTGGATACTCCCATAAATCCGGCCCTGACTAAAACTGATCTCGTACGGAACTTGTATTGTAAAAAAAGTTTAATGAAAACAATTTAGCCCATTTTGTTTTAATTAAACACTTTTGCATAATGCAATAATAAATATACATACATACACTCAAATTCAATTACATACTTATATAATAAATATATCTATTTACAAGGTGTTAGTAAACCGCTCCTGAAAACGAAGACAGACATAAGTATTAATGACACCTTTGATGATAGGACGTAAAAAAATAGATCTTGATTTTAAAAAGATCATGTTTTTAATCGTTTTATTAGGTTTATTTCCCGAGATTCTTAGCACCTCCTGCTGATGACCTACGGTTCTGAGAAGTGGTCGCTGACTATGGGCCTCATGCGGAAGCTCAGAGTCACTCGGCGTGCGATGGAGAGAGTTACACTCAGAGTTTCTCTACGTGATCGAATCAGAAATGAGGAGATCCGTAGTAGAACCAAAGTCACCGACATAGTCCTACGAATCGCGAACCTGAAGTGGCCATGGGCGGGGCACATAGTCCGAAGGACCGATGGACGTTGGGGGGCGAAGGTGCTGGAGTGGCGACCCCCCACAAGGTGGACCGACGACTTAAAAAGGGTTGCCGGTAGCCGTTGGAGCCAGGCGGCGCAAGATCGGGCCTTGTGGACGTTATTACACGAGACCTATGTCCAGCATTGGACGTCCATCGGTTGAAGCGACGATTAGCTTTATTTACGCTCCGTCATGTTAGCACAGCTCAATGAAACGACAGTTTCATAAAAAATAAATTTCTTTAAAAAAACTTACACACAATCAGGACCTAGACCCGAGTGTCAGATGTTTTTTTTCTTTTCTTTTAAGTAATATATTTTTTATGAATCTATTGTTCCTTTAAGCGAATAAAGCTGTCATTTGTACTAACGTCTGTCTTCGTTTTCGGGAGCGGTTTCCTAAGACCTCGTATATACTCGACATATACTGTAAATAAATATATTTTATATTTGATCATGAATTCTTTTTGAAAGCGTTTTTACGCACGTTTAACTTGGAGAGTTAGCTGGTGAATGCGTGACGAAATGTATGATCGGGCGATGCGAGGTTGAGAAGGAGAATAAGGCAGTGGAGAGAGAGAGAGAGAGACAAAAACAGAGAGGGAAAGGAGTAGGGAGGGAGAGAGAATATACATACAGCGAGGATAATAAAATTAAATTTAGATTAATTTTAGATCACCTCATACAACGCCCGGCATTTGGATTGACGCAATTGACAATGTTCTTTATAATGTACAGATTAGCTTCAATTTATAGACTAAATTGTATCAACCGGGACTAAACCCAGGACCGTTTTTTTATTCCATACAATGAACCGAAGAAGTTTCACTTCACGTGTACAACATACAGACACTTTTATATACATTTATGAATAATGAAACTTATCTTTATATACATGCAAATACAATACAGGATTAGGTTAATGCTTAAATAGATCTAAGAATTTAAAACTTATCATATTACATTTCAATCTATCCGGCCCTAAGCGGGGTATTTGAAATCCCCCATGTATGATTTATAGTTTAATAACTTCAATATTACAAGAGCAACGGTATATGCCGATTCAAATTTTCCATACAAAAGCACTGGGGTCATTTGGTACCCCCGTTCGGATCATATACAATTTATTAATACTCAAGGCTGTAAAGGTTAAGATACTGACGCATATTTTCAAGCTTAAATAGATCTACTACTTAAAAAATAATTTTACTTGATGTTACATTTTAACCTATCGGGCCCTAAGCGGGGATTTCAAATCCCTAATGTATGAGTTTTAGTTTAATAACTTCAATATTAGAGTACGGTATATGCCGTTTCAAATTTCCATACAAAAGCACTGGGGTCATTTGTTATTGGCCAATTTTTTTTTGAAGAGTAACGGCATACGCTCTGATACAGATTTCCGAACAAATGTGCTGGGGTCTTTTGGTACACCCGTTCAGATCTGTTGTAAAGGCCGGAAAGGTCCAAATATTGACGCATATTTTCATGCTTAAGTAGATCTACTACTTTAGAATAAATCTTAGTAGATTTTACGTAATGCTACATTTTAACCTAGCGGGCCCGAAGCGGGGGATTTGAAATCCCCCATGTATGAGTTTTAGTTTAATAACTTAGGTAAAGAGTGACGGTATGCACTCTATTTCAGATTACCATACAAATTCACTGGGAACTTTTAGTGCACTCCTCCGGATCATACGTATTTTTTTAATACGGCATACACTCTGCTTCAGATTTCCAAACAAATGTGCTGGGGTCTTTTGGTACCCCTGTTCGGAACTCCTGTATTTTTTTTGGTACTTAAGGCCGGAAAGAGTAAGATGTTGACCTGGTAAAGAGCGTATCACGCTTCTCTATTGACAAATACTTAAATAGATCTACGACAACTCAATTACGCTCATACATTTTTACCTCTCCGGCCCTAAGTAGGGATTTGAAATACCCCATGTATGATTATTAGTTTAATACCTTCAATATTAGAAAAGCAACGGTATGTGCTGTTTCAAATTTCCATACAAATGTACTGGGGTCTTTTGCTACCCCCTATTCGGATCTCGTGTAATTTTTTTGGTACTTAAGGCCGGAAAGGTCAAGATATTGACGCATATTTTCATGCTTAAATAGATCTACTACTTTAAAATTAATTTTACTCGATAGCATGTAATGCTACATTTTAACCTAGCAGGCTCGAAGCGGAGGAGTTGAAATCCCTCATGTATGAGTTTTGGTTAAATAACTTAGGTATTTGAAGAGTAACGGCATACACTGTTTCAAATTTCCATACAAATGTACTGGGGTCTTTTGGTACCCCCGTTCAGATCATATGTAATAGTTTAATACTTAAGGCCGAACATGTTAAGTTATTGACGCATATTTTCATGCTAAAATAGATCAACTATTTTAAAATTAATTTTACTCGATGTTATGTGAAGCTACATTTTTACCAAGCGGGTCCGAAGCGGGGGATTTGAAATCCCCGATGTATGAGTTTTGGTTTAATAACTTAGGTATTTGATGAGTAACGGCATGCACTGTTTCAGATTTCCAAACAAATGTGCTGGGGTCTTTTGGTGTCCCCGTTAGGATAATACGTATTTTTATGGTATCGAAGGCCGGAAAGATTAAGATGTTGACCTGGTAAACAACGTATTACGTTTCTCTATCAACACATACTTTCATACTTAAATAGATCTACTTTTTTTTAAAACTCAATTACCTAATACATTTTAACCTATCCGGCCCTAAAAGGGGCATTTTAAGTCCCCCATGTATGAGTTTAAATTTAATAGCTTCAATATTATATGAGCCACGGTATGTGCTGTTTTAAATTTCCATATAAATGCACTGGGGTCTTTTGGTGCCCCCGTTCGGAGGATACGTAATTGATTATTACTTAGGGCAGTAAAGGAAAGATATTGATGCATATTTTCATGCTTAAATAGATCTACTACTTTATCTAACATTTTAATCTAGCAGGCCCAAAGCGGGGGAGTTGAAATTCCCCATGATTTTTGGTTTAATAACTTAGGTATTTGAAGAGCAACGGTATACAGTTTCAGATTGCCATACAATTGCACTGGGGTCTATTGGTACCCCCATTCTGATAATACGTAATTGTTTAGTATTTAGGGCCGTAAAGGATATCGACGCATATTTTCATGCTTAAATAGATCTACTACTTTAAAATTAATTTTACTCAATAGTATGTGATTCTACATTTTAACCTACCAGGCTCGAAGGGGGTGTATGAGTTTTAGTTTAACTTAGATATTTGAAGGGTAACTGTATGCACTGTTTCCATACCCATGCATTGGGGTCTTTTGGTACCCCCGTTCGGAGCTCGTGTAATTTTTTTGGTACCTAAGGCCGGAAAGATTAAGATGTTGACCTGGTAAACAGCGTATTTCATACTTAAATAGATGTACGACATTAAACCCAATTCTGATACATTTTAACCTATCCGGCCCTAAGTGGGGGGATTTTAAATCCCCCATGTAGGTGTTATAGTTTAATAACTTGAGCATAAAAAGAGCAACGGTATAAATGTGATGCTTCGGTAATTATATTTCAGATTTCTATAAAAATGCACTGGTGTCTTTTTGGTACCCCCGTTCGGAGCTCGTGTAATTTTTTTGACACTTAAAGCCGGAAAGATTATGATGTTGACCTGGTAAACAGTAAAACACGTACTTACGACTTTAATATTAATTTACATGGTAAAACGGTAAATCACACACTTCTCTATGGCTTTCACACGATATCATACTGACGCATATTCTGCTTATATATATCTAAGACTTTAAAACTAATACTAGATATTGTGTGATGCTACATTTTAACCTAGCGGGCCCGAAGCGGGGTATTTGAAGTCCCCCATGTATGAGTTTTAATATAATAACTTGAGTATTAGATGAGCTATTTTCTTCGCATTTTTAGTAATCATTAAAAGATTATAAATAAATCTTTTCTCGTTTTTTATTTTCATACAAATGTATTCAGTTCGGATCACGAGTTCTTTTTTACACTTCGGGCCTGAAAGGTTAATAGAAGATATATTATATAGATTTAAATATAGAAACTACTTGAAATACTAATTTCTAATTATATTAGAGATTAACTGGGATTTTTATAATAACAATACTTTTTTAGGATTTAAACATGTTATAACGTAGAGATGGAACTTCAGCAAGGGATTATTTAGCTGGAAATCAAACTTAAGACCGCCTATTATATAAAGTAGGTTTTTATATATTAATTTGACGAAATATTACTTAACTAACACTTAGCTATTAAAGTATCGTAAACATCTATTTGCAACCGCTGTGCTGCCGTTTGATATATCTTTTCATTCATTTTATTGGAATTCTGTTATATACAATGTATTAAATGTATTCAATATATAAAAATGAATATTCTTTACCGATCTTTTTATGATTTATAATTGGATCTATCTCGAAAGGTTTAGCCAGGAATGCCTCTAGCCTTGAATCATTCTATCTATTGCTGCAAACTGCATCAAAATCCGTTGAGTAGTTTAAAATACCTAGGCGAAGTCACAGTTGAAGCGACTTCACTTCATACTACGTATTGATAATAATACGTAATTAGTAACAGGTGACAATAGTGTACTAAACTGCATCAAAATCCATTGAGTATTTTAAAAGATCTAAGCGAACAGACAGCGGAAGCGACTACATTTTTTCTATGTAAAGATGATTAATAATATTCCTTTAAACTTCACTATATATGACGTAATTAATTAATAAAGATGGCGGCTAATGCCTTTACTAAATGCTAATGAAAGGTAATAGGTGGGATTTGTGTAACATTGAATTTAAAATTTTTTTTCGTGACGTCACTCACGTCTGAGTGACAAGTTTGTTAAATACCACGTCACTCTGACATAAGTGACGCTCTTTCCTTGAAGATTCTAAAAAGGAGTAATAAATGTCAATATAATATGTACAAGATGAATACATTTAAAAATATAATACACTTTTGAGGGTAGTTGCAAAATACTCAAATGTGTTTGAATATAATTCAAACCATTTTGAAACTATTAAAGTTCCACTGCTGGGCACTACTCCTCATTTATAGGGAGGGTTTTTAGACCCACCACGCTGTTTAAAAATAAACCCCAGAATTTCTTCTGAGATGTGAAGGTTCCCTCGTGATGACGCATACATACAATCAAACACGTAAGTTTCTTTTTATAATAAGAAACTTGATGGTGACTGCAACGGTTTTGAACCCGTGAACTTTCTTAACGCTAACGTTTCCCACCACTGGGCCATTATGGCTTGACAAATAACCCATTTATCCTCAATATCCTGACTCCTGATTGGGATCAGTCACAAATGGAAGTTTTGTGGGTAGTTTCAGAAATTGGTTCTGAGAACACATCCACTTTCCAAGTAGAAGGACACTTGACGAGTTTGAAAGTAATCAGGCTAGCTTTGAGGGTAGTTTCAAATATTTTTAAGATGTGTATTTGTGGAGATTTCTATTTCTCCAGCAACCTTCTAATTCATGACTAGATGAGGTCTCTTTAAAGTAATCAGGCTAGCTTTGAGGGTAGTTCCAAATATTTTAAGATGTCTTTGTGGAGATTTTTATCCCAGAAAGTCTATTTCTTTGTTATTTTATCCAACAATACTCCTGATTGGGTTAGGTATCTTTGATTTGCTGTTGGTTTTGTGATGTGTCTTTTAAGGGTAGTTTAAAACTACTTTAATGCCCGATTTTCTATACAATATCGCGAATTTGATAATGTCACTTTTGAGGGTACTTGAAAATATTTTTTGAATGTAGTTTTAGATAGCTGGTGTCATTGATAAGTTTTGTTGTTCTGTATATTTGTAGACTTCTCACTCGATCTATTTCTCCCTGATTTTCTCCAACATCTTCCCAATATCCTGACTCCCGACTGGGTTTGGTCTCCTTAGCTTGTGTTTCGCTGACAACTTTGGGACGCGACTCTTGACGGTAGTTTCAGAAATCGGTTTCGGGAACTCGTCCACTCTGGAGTGCCCTCCAAGGCCGTCGTAGGACACTTGGAAAAATGCCAAATTGGGATCGTTCTCTTCGGAAAAATGGATTTTCGCCGGCTCCCTTTTCTGGAAAATGCTGGTTTTTGGACTGTTGATGTCCATTTTAACTCTGACCGAGTTCCTGACTGCGTTCAGCAAAGCGTATTCCGATGGCTGCAAATAAAAAAAGTAATTTTATTGCAAAATGTATCTAAAAATTACTCGAGATCCGAACGGGGGTATCAAAAGTACCCCAGTTCATTTGTATGGAAATCTGAAATAGAGTCATCGGAACATCACATTGCGCTTAAGGATTATAGTTAATCAAAATCTTTTTTATTCTTATTAAATAGCCTTTAATAATTAGCTCATCCGAGCTAGAAGGCAACTTGTTTCGCATAAAAAAGGTAATAATAAACCAACCCCATAATCATAGGAACAAAATACCCCAATATTAAATATTTCATTGGTGCACCGCTCCTATTGGTCTTGGCGTGATGATGTATAGCAAATAGCCTTCCTCGATAAATGGGCTATCGAACCCTGAAGGAGTTTTTCAAACTGGACCAATAGTTTATGAGGTTAGCGAAACAAACAAACACTTCAGCTTTACGTTAGTATAGATAGTACCTTCAGGTTTTTATCTGGCAACACATTGGCCGGTTGAAGAGCTGATAGAGTCAATGTGGAGACGGGGAGACTGCACTGCTGCAGTCTCAGGTACGGAGAGTCACTACTGGTAGCTGGCACCTGAAAAATTATATTTAAGTTATGAAATAGTACAACATTAATATTGCTGATGAATTACCGCTTGACTGTAATCTCACCTAGTTGTGAGTGGGAGAGAGAGAGAAAGAACACTTTTATTGTACACCACGAGAAAAAAGCACCCACTTAAATGTTAGTGGTGAAACAGTCTAAGATGCACGCTAACTTCTGATTCAAGGTTCTTTATCAACTTTGGTGTGGGTGTGTGCGTCTGTGTTTGTATGAGTGTGCGTATGTATTAGTGTGTTAATGTTTGTCGTTTGGGTGTATCTGTATGCATTAGTGTGTGCGTCCGTGTATTTGTACTATTGTTTTCGTGAGCGTATGTGGGTTTGTATAAATGTCTGTTAATGTTTGTGTGTGCATGTGTGTGTATCTGTATGCATTAGTGTGTGCATGCGTGTATTTGTACTATTGTTTGCGTGTGCATGTGTGTGTGTATCTGTATGCATTAGTGTGTGCGTGGGTGTATTTGTACTATTGTTTTCGTGAGCGTGTGTGGGTTAGTATAAATGTGTGTTAATGTTTGTGTATATTGGTGTGAGTTAATCTGTACGCATTAGTTTGTACTTTTTACCTAATATGTCTGCTAGGTTAGCAAGTACCCTATGAAAGTATTACTCACCTGGCTGGTGTTGTTTGTGCTGCTGGTGGAGGCTTCTGCGACATCATCGGTATCCATAGGTGTAGCTGGCTTCAACTTCTTCGTCGTATATGAACAATCTGCATCCAACTCCTTCCGCTTCTTCATCAAATGCTTTTGCTTAACTTGGACAATTCTTAATTTTTCCTCCAGTGACCTGTTAATAAAATCGTTCAAATCACAATTTGAAATGGTGTCAAATACTATCTCTTTCTATCTTCACTAACTCTATATTTCCATCTCAACTTCCGTTCGCCTCGCCCGATCACACTTTTTATTACGTCCTCATAAAACACTTCCACTCTCCAATACTTCTCAAACGATAATATTGGCCATAAAACAGTTGGTGAATGTGTGACAAAAGCGTTACGAAAAGTGTGGTCCGCCGAGGCGAACGGACGGCGAAAATAGTCATATAGTTAATTATTTGTAAAACATATATAGGTTGTAATATATACAGGGTTATTGGTAATAAGACGTATTCACGTCAGAGAAACGTAAATACATACAGAAACACTGAAAGAGATAAAGATTGCAATATATACATGGTTATTGGCAATGAGACGTATTCACGTCAGAGAAACATATAGACATACAGAAACACTGAAAGAGATAAAGGTTGCAATATATACAGGGTTATTGGTAATTAGACTGACTCACACTATCTTGGCTTGTAGATCGACAACGATAGCCTTTTCCGCGGCAAGTTTCTGCTTGATGAGCTGCAGCTTGTCCCGGGTAATGTTTTTTTTGCTCTCAGACTCGCAAAGAGCTCTGTAATGATCCAAAAGGACACCGGTAACTTGGTTTCTGATCCTAAGTATAAACAAAATAGGCTAGAACCGAACAGGGGTTCTGGAAATAAGTTTCTACATAATGCTTTTACGAAGAAAATAACTATCCTAATACTCAAATTACTAGATTAAAACTCATCAATGGGGGACTTCAAATCCCCCCTTTCGGACCCGCTAGATAAAAATGTAGCATCACTTAACGTCAAGTAAGATTAATTTTAATGTTTTAGATCTTTTTAAACAAAATGTATGCGTCAATGTGATATTCAGGTCAATATCTTAACCTTTTCGACTTGTAAGGGCCCCAGTTCACTTGTATGGAAATCATCGGAAGAACACGTACATAACATTACGCTTTTATGAGGCGACTGAGTGAAACACGCGGCCGTACAAATGGTCGTACATTTGTCTCGCTCTCTCCTTACGGCACCGCGTTTGTTGAAACGAGACAGTGAACACGTATCAACTATTTTGGATTTTTTGTAATCAAAAACAATAGTTTTTGAACAATTCGCGCCTTTGACAATAAAATATTTAAAAAACGGTGAACATAATGCTTTTTTAATTACAAAAAATATGAAGAAAGTAACTCTTCTAATGCTCAAGTTATGAATACTAAAACGTATCCTGGGGATTTCAAATCCCCCGCTTTGCGACTACTGACTTAACCGGTGAACACTTACGTTAGTATGACGTTAAAATGACATTGTGCTGTCAGAATTTACGTTCGATATGAGTTATTATTTTCCACTTGCTAACGAACAACACTTACGTCAAACAATTAGAAGTAACTATGAAGTATTCATTCGATGTTCATAAATGTCGTCACCATTACGTCACGTCTATATAAAATTAAAGTACATTAGATGTTCATAAATGACGTCACCATTACATAACATCTATTTAAATTAAAGGAAATTAGATTTTCATAAATGACGTCAATAACACGTCACGTCTATTTAAAATTGAAATAAATTAGATGTTCATAAATGACGTCACTATTACGTAACGTCTATTTAAATTGAAGTAAATTAGATGTTCATAAATGACGTCACTGTTACGTAACGTCTATTTAAATTGAAGTAAATTAGATGTTCATAAATGACGTCACCATTACGCCACGTTTATGTACAATTGAAGTAAATTAATTTTAGTAAATTATGTTTAATAATTGTTAAATAAGATTGCATGTGGTGCTTACCTTTAAGTAGCTTTGCATTTAGAGTAAGTACTTCTTATAATATTCTCTTTATAAAAATGTAGTTAATGTAAAAGCTGTTGGTGAGCCAAAAATAAATGAAAAAGAAATAGATGTTCATAAATGACGTCACCATTACGTCACGTCTATATAAAATTTAAGTACATTAGATGTTCATAAATGACGTCACCATTACGTCATGTCTATATAATCACGTTATATTAAGGTCATGTGTTTACTGGTGTCCCACAAATGGGTACAGGCCTCCTTGCTCATGGGAAAGACCCATTACTCTGCTCCATTAGGGGTTGGATGACAAAGTCATGCAGATCAGATATATATACATATACATAATTTACTCACCGTTTCAATGCAGTCGCGAACGTAGCCACAATTTTGACATCAGAGTAATCCTGGAGCATCTGCTCCACTTCGTCGCTAGTGGCGTTAAGCACCTTCTGTAAACTGAACGATTGCACGATGACGTCACACCAGTTCAATCAATTCAGCAAACACACCGCCCCAAGCGGGAGGTTTTAAATACCCCGTGTATAAGTTTAATTTAATAACTAGAGTATTAGAAACAATTACATTTTTGTGGAAGCGATTACGCATGTTCCGAACCGGGGTACCAAAAGACCCCAGTTCATTTGTATGGTATTCTAAATAATAATCATCGGAACAACAAGTGCATATTGCCTTTCTAAAACTAATTACTATAATCAAGTTTTTAAATTAATACTCAAGACGGCCTCAATTTGCTAGCAGAGATCCGTGGTTCGATTCCCGATACGGCAATTTAGGAAATTACATTTTATAATTTGTGCGAATCTGCACTGGAGGCTTCGGCCGTGGCTAGTTCTCACCAGGTTAACGCGCTCCCATCTTAGACTGTATTATAAAAAAAGTAAGTAGCAGCCAATTAACGTCCCACTGCTGGGCACAGGCCTCCGAGGTTTTTAGAGCATAGACCCACCACGCTGCTCCACTGCGGATTGGCAGGCATATGCTGTGCAGCCCCGGCATAGAATAGGACTGCCCCTAGCTCCCCGTGGGTGACGTAAAAATCGTGTAAGGGACATTCGCAGGTGAGTACTGGTACACCTCCAATCTACATTTCGAGTTGTACTAGTTCTGACTGTGCGAGTTTCAGGAGGGCAAACACCATATTACGCCCTGTTCCGATTGGTGGCGTCCCATTCACAAAGAGGGTTGACGTCAGGCAGGCGGCCGGTCATAAAACATCAAGCCAAAACCATTACAGGATGTTAGGTATGAAAAAGAATAATGGCGATAGGGCTAGGGCGTACCCCCGAGGCGACACGCAGTTGCAGCACCCGGCAGTTGTGGGAAATGGACAAGGGTTGTTGCATCAGGGACGGGTGCAACGTAAGAAGCGAGTCCGGGAAATAAGGATGAGGTTTGCGAGTTGGAATATAGGTACGATGACTGGGAGGGGAAGAGAGTTAGCGGATGTATTAAAGAGGAGAAGAATCAATGTAGCGTGCGTGCAAGAGACAAGGTGGAAGGGAACGAAAGCAAGAGAAATTGGGGAAGGTTATAAATTTTACTATTGTGGCAGCGATGGGAAAAGAAATGGAGTAGGTATAATATTAGATAGTGAGCTGAAAGAGTGTGTGACTGATGTAAAAAGAATAACGGACAGATTAATAGTAGTAAAGGTAATAAAAGAAGGCTTAGTGTTGAATATTATAAGCGCATATGCGCCACAGACTGGATGTGATGACAGGTTGAAGGAAAAGTTTTATGAAGATTTTGATAGTGTAATACTAGATATCCCAGATGACGAAGATATATACGTAGGAGGAGATTTTAATGGCCATGTGGGAGAAAAGAACAGTGGTTACGAAAGAGTGCATGGGGGATGGGGGTTTGGTAATAGAAATATTGAGGGAGAAGCCTTGCTCCAAACTGCTTCAGCATTTGATCTAGCAATAATTAACACCTTCTTTAGAAAAAGTGACCAACATTTAATTACGTACAAAAGCGGGAACCACAAAACACAAATTGATTACTTTTTACTTCGAAGAAATAAAATTAGTTCAGTTAAGGATTGTAAAGTATTGCCAGGAGAATCACTAACAACCCAACATCGTTTATTAGTTTTAGAGATCAAAACCAAAGTCAAAAGCAATAGAAACAAAACAAAAACAGTACCGAAAATTAAATGGAGCTTAATTGAAAAACCAGAGTATGCAGAGGAATTTAGAAAACAAGTAGTTGACAAAATGATCGAAATGAAAGAATTAGCAGATAAAACCGTGAATGAATGTTGGAATGAGATGGCGGGATGCATTAGACGTGTAGCAAAAGAAGTTTTTGGACAGTCAAAAGGTAAAAGAAAAATTGATAAAGAGACATGGTGGTGGAATAAGGAAGTACAACAGGCACTAAAAGATAAGAAAAATGCATTTAAAGAGTGGCAAAAAGTAGATGAAAGTAATCAAACCGATAAGCATAGTAAAATAACAAAATATAACGAAACCAAACTAAAAGCTAAAAGAGCTGTGGCTATTGCAAGAGCCAATGCTCAAGAATCTTTATACAAAACACTGGAAAGTCCAGAAGGTACGCAANGTATGTAAGAGGGTTCTAAATATGATGGTAAGCGGCAGAGCCGGGAGAGGGCGACCAAAAAAAGTGTGGGTGAATTGTGTGAAAGAGGATATGTGTATTAAGGGTGTGAATGTAGAAATGACAGCGGATAGAGTGAAGTGGCGAAAGGAAACATGCTGTGCCGACCCCACCTAGTGGGATAAGGGCAAGAAAACAACAGTACACAAATGTACTCTCTATTCCTTCACACTCATAGTGCGACTTGACGGCAATCCGATACGATCGAAGAGAGACCAGGCACATGACCGACGGGCTTCTCACCTTTGGGCAAATATTGAGAAATCTTAAATAGAAAACTCAATATTGATATTTGAATTGGCCCTACCCGGGACTTGAACCCAGGACCTCATGTCTGTAGTCGAACATGCTAACCACTAGACCAATGAGGCAGTTTAGACTGTATTACCACTTACCAATCAGGTGAAACATTGAAAAGATTTATGAAACTACTAAACGAAACTGATGTGAGACATAAGCCCAGTCATATTGGCCTTGGCTACTATACCGAACACTTTTCCCTCTACCTTCGCGGCTGTATACAACATGCGATAAATGGTCGTAAAAATAAAAGGCGATGGAATAAAAATATCACTTTAAAAACGTTGAATGGTTTTATCCTATACCTGTAACATCACTCCGCAATAATTCAACACGCGATAGATAGTCGTAAAAATAAAAACGATTAAAAAGTGATTTACTTTAAGTACATTGAAAGGTTATATGTAAATACTTAGTGAAACTGATGCGAGCCATCACACATCACAGCGTCGCCCGATTGGCCTTGGCTACTATACCGAACACATTTTCCTTTACGCTCACAGCTGTAATACAACATGCGATAGATTATCGGAAAAATAAAGGGCGATGGAAAAAGAATCACTTAAAAACATTGAATGGTTTTATATTACTACTAAATGAAACTGATATCAGCCATAGCTTGCGCCATATTGGCCTTGGCTGCTACATCGAGCACCTATCCCTGTAACACCACTCTACAGTTGTAATGCACCATGCGATAGATTGACGGAAAAATAAAAGGCGAAAGAACATTCACTTTATAAACGTTGAATGAATTTATGAAACTATTAAGTGAAACTGATGGGAGCTATAGTTGCCGCCATACTGGCCTTGGCTGCTTTACCCAACATTTTTCCCTTTTCTTTGGGGCTGAAAAAAATAGGCGATGGAGGAAAAAAATGCACTTTAATAATAGTTACCCATTCAAAGTCTGTAGGTTCTTCTTCAAGGAGTCGTTCTCTTCTTTCAACTTCTGCGTCTCCATGTTCTGTATCTTCAGGTATTCCAGCTGCTCCCTCATCGCTGCGACGGCTGTGTCGCGCTGGTCCAGTTTCTTGTTCGCTGCCTTCAGCAGCACCCTTTGATAAAAAGTAGCACCCGTTTTTTTACTACTCGCAAGGTTTACCTAGCTGATCGAAACGAGGGACTTCCAATCCCCCATATATAAACACAGATATCACTAATATAAAACACGAGGTATAATATATTTTTGTTTGCAACATTGATAACTTCTACCTAATTACGATCGGCGTACATAGAAACCGGCTTCAACAAAACTAACATATTATAACGAAATTGATAACTTCTATGTGATTACGATTGCCTGATACAGAAATAGGGTTCAATAAAACTATAACATTTTTGTTTGCAGCATTGATAACTTCTACGTATTTACGATTGGCTGATATATACACAGGTTTCAATAATACTTCGGCTGATATATACACAGGTTTCAATAATAAATATACTTCGGTAATATATTTCGGCTAGCGACATTGATAACTTCCACCAGATTACGACTGGCTGCTATAGATAATAAATGGATACATACAAACTCTTCTTCAGTTCCAAGTCAACCATGGCAAGTTTCTCCTCATGTTCCTTGGAGGTGGTTTTGTGCTGGCGAAGTTGTAGCTGTACATCATCAAGCCTGGACTGCAGGGTGGCTACATCTTCGCTACCCACTTCACTTGATATGTTCGGGAACAAGCGGAACATACACTTGTCTGTGACTTTGTTTCTACATTGTGGACAGGACTTGGATCTAGAAATAGATACACCATTTCAATTTCTAGAAACAAAACCAACAGAGTAGCAGACTAGATAGTTAGAACACCTTGAATGAGTACCATTAAGACAAAATTTAATGACAATGAGTAAGTAAGTAGCAGCCTATTGACGTCCCACTGCTGGGCACATGCCTTCTCACTCATAAGAGAGCATAGGCACAACACGCTGCTCCACTGCGGGTTTGTACCCCTTTTTTCAAGATGGCGGCTGGGAGATAAGGGCGGCTACCCCACAAACTTGGGGTTAAGCTTCTATTGACGCTCTATCGAATGCAATACTTCAATAATAAGTCACATTGAATATCTACCTTTCGATCCACTGTGCCAGGCAATGATAATGGAAGATATGGCCACATTTTGTACCATATATGTTCTCCGCTTGGTTAACTAGATCACTACAAATTGGGCACAAAATATGCATATTTCTGAAATATAAAAATTGAATATACAGTAAATAACAAAATGGGCAGACTTACTACAACTAATAATAGTAATAATTTTTATTTATTTGTTTCATTGGTTTCCTAATATTACCCCTGACCCACAAATTAGGGGTACCAGTGTCTTGGGGGTCAGTCCCTTCCTGTTATATTATAGGAACTTAGTCCATCACACAGTAAAATAAAATGAAGATAACAAACATTATATTACTAATATTAATAAGCTGCACACCAGAAATGGGCATTACTCTTTGAAAATTGAGAAAAACTTTTTCTATTCTATTCAATGTTCGTTATAATATATATTGATGTCTTATACATATAATCTAATAGATCTTATATTAGAAAAATTAATATTTTTGTAATATCAATGACTATATCCTATTAACCCAAGTCATAACAGTCTTTAAAGGATATGGCTATTAAGACATGATGCTCAAAAACACATATCAGTAGTACAAAAGGTAGTACAAAATTATAAACAAGGTCCATAAATCATTTGTTAAGCGGGTTAAGCATACTCATCAATTATGGATTTGCCTCTACATAATTTAAATAAATATGTCAAAGCATCCTTTTACAATAGACATATTACAACGTTAAAGATTATTCAAGCGCTAGAAATGTTTGGACTTGATTCCAGTTACAAACAGAAGCAAAAAACACATTGTAACATACAAAATTAATTTTAAAGGGGTAACCACTGAGTTTCTTTCACTTCACTTCAACAGAATCAACTTTTCCAACCAGTGGTAGATTTGTTACCAATGGACAGACAACTAACATATCAAAAGTGAGCCTACTTGAATATGAGCTTCTCTAAGAGATTAATTCTAAGAAACACAAATTCCCACAGTACCATCACATTATATTGAATAATAAGTTATAAAATAAGTGAAATACACAATATTAATACAAGAAATAACAAACTTGTAATCCCATATTTTAAGGTGAAGAAGATTCAGAAATCATTTGTTGGGTTGAGCATAAACATTTTTAATAAGATAACACAATCAGTTTTAGATATGACTATGCATAAATTTAAATATGTCAAAAATATACTTTTACAAAAGACATATTACAATGTTGAAGATTATTTAAGCGATAAAAATGTTTGGACTTGATGTAACATACACAATTGTATTTAAAAGAGTAACCTCTAAGTTTTTCGCCGGTTTCCTTTCAGCTGAATCAACTTTCCGAACCGGTGGTAGATTTGTTACCAACAGACAGACTACTTGATGATTCAAAACTGCTTTTCGAGCCTTTTTGAATAAAGAGTATTTTGATTTTGATTTTAAATAATTCATTATCAATACAATCTGCTAGAAAACTAGGATTTTATACTTGACTTTTTGTACATATTGGCTGTTGATATAAAAATATTTATTTAAAAAAGGATATATCTATCATAATATATTCTGTAGCTAAGACGTGTTAAAAATGTTTACCACTCTTATTGTTTGAATGCATAAGATATATAAATTAAGAACTTGTGCTTCTCTAAAAAAGAAAAACTCAAACATATTGATTTTTAAACTATCCTCACAATATTTAATATTGTCTTAATAATATTCACTTTTACTATGAGTATAATATAACTTTAGAAGGTATGAAAGACTGGACTTGCTAACTTTACACAAAATACTACAATCCAACCTAGACTATATATAAGAATATCAAGTCATAGATCAAACAATATATTTCCTATTGTTGTTTAGTAAAATAACACCTCCAATGACAACCCTTTAGTCAGGATATTGGTCATATAATGAGATTGCTAATCTAGACATAGAAATTTTTAACACCAGTATCTCACTCTTCTATAATAAGCTAAACTATGTAATTACATGAATATAATTACGATATGTATCAATAAACTCACTACTAAACTAATATTTGTAATTCCCAGAAACCAAAATAAACATTAACATAATAAAATATTTGATCGCTGTTTTATTTTTTTTTTTGAATACTGTATTTGCTATGATATAATTTCTGTTTCATTCTTATAAAAATAAAAAAAATCGATAATAATTGTTCCAGTTATGTAAATATATAACATGGTTTGAATAAAATTTATATAGAATAATAAATTTATATTTAAATATTGAACATAAGGAACCTTGAATTGAAGATACTCAAAAATTCAATAATAGATTAATAATTTACAAATTATTCAGAAAAAAATTTGATAAGTATGTATTATTCGCACACCCCTAATAAATATGTCTGATAAATAGCATTAATGTATATTAAAATAATATACATATGTAAAATACAAAAGTGTGTTTGCAATCCAATAATGCAAAAACAGCTTCACATCTACTAAGTTAAATGGCTTTCAATTGTGCCAATTGAGTACAGATTATCTTGCCAGTGTCAAGTATATCAGAGCAGACACACAGGAAATTGTTCTGTTTAGAAGATCATCCCAAGTATAATTTTGGTACATAAACAGTTAAATTAAAAAAAATAAAAAATGTTTATTAGGAACAAAATCAACTACGGTATAAAACATGTGTGGACATAACAACTGCATTAGTCAAAGACTGAGTCGCATTTGTTAGGCCTTCCGCTATACAATGATCCAGACGTTCCGAAAAAAAGTAAAAACTCTTAAACAACAATTTGCATTAAGTTATACAATTATCGTAATCACATGGATGTGGATACGTGTGTGTTTGTGTATGTGTGCGTGCGTGAGTGTGTGTGTTAGAATTTGATTTGAATTGTTACATAATATTTATAACTTATTAATAGTTAACAAATTTTCTATATCATTATAAGATTGTTTCTTAAGCCAGATAATTATAATATTTTTACAAGCGTTCATATTTAAGGGATAAATTTTAAGGTTTTTATTTATACGATTATATAAAAGAGGACTTAGGAAAGGAAGTAGATGCCGAGAAATGGATGTTTTACAGTAATAAGATACACAAACTGAGTCAGTTGTTCGTTTGTTTTCGATAGGACTTGGATTATAGGGCAATTGTTTATGTTGATAGAGTACTGTATAAAGAACATATAATTTCCTCACAGTGAGGACATCGCAAAGAGCATAGAGATCCTTCGTTGGGAATAATTTCAGTTTACAGGTCATTACCTTCAGCAAAGCTCTCTGCGCTCTCTCGACTCGGATGAAGTTGAAATATATTGTTAAACAACAACCAACTAAAAAGGGCAACACAACATGAATTGATCTCAAATCTAGGAAATTGTATCTTCTATCACGCTACCAGTAAAGATGCACCCCCAAAACAAAGATTTGTGTCCAGTATGATGCTGTGTAGAAACAATAACAGATAAATTGCCTCCTCAAAGAGTGCTTCAATCTTAAGACTATATAATCACTTACCATCAGGTGTGATCACAGTCAAGCACTAAGTCATAAAATAGAAAAAGATGTTACTACTATACTTGTTTTTCAGCTGGGAAACCTGTTTATGCACCCCTGCCAAAATACAAGTATTGTAGGATTCGCTGGCAGAATTTAATTACCCAATGACACCCTAAATTAGAGGTACCAGAGACTCACTAGTGCACTCGCCAAGATAATATAGTGTATAAGTGTAGAAGTACTCAACTAATTTGATAGGATAAATAAAACTATTTTCAGATCAAATCTCCACTCAAAAGATAATCACTCGACCAATCACTGTATAAAATAAAACAACAATTTCAAACAGAAATTGTTGTAAATAAATGAATTCTCAAAACAGTGTTACAGAGGAAGTAGTATAATTACAAAGGCCTGAAGATATAAAAATAGTTTTTCTTTTCTTTTCGCATTCATTTTAACACAGAAATGTATACAAAATATAATTTCTTTATACAATACTGAATAGTCTTTACCAAATTTTATAGTAACAATAATATAGCATGAAAGAACACATAACAACAGCCTCTTTTAATAAAACACAATAGAAAGTCATCACCAGCATCTGAAAGGCCATCACCTAGTTCAGCTACAGAACTTACATAATATGAACACAGCAGGCTAAGTTAAAGAAAAATTTATTGTTACAAATTATTGTAGATTATGATAAATAAAAAAAAGGTAAATTAAATAATATACATTTTGCTCTTTACATATAAAGGACTAGAGATATGTGGAGGAAAACTGAACTCAATGACTCGCTTGAAAACTAAATTGACAATACTACCCGCAATTTACTAAGGTAACAAATTTTTCAACAAAGGCAATCACTAACTATGGATTTTCATATATTCACACGGGATCACGAATTACGTATCTGACAACGCCGAGAGCATATAATAATATATAAGATACAAATAATATTTCACATCCGACTTGGATTAACGCCTACCGGTAACAAATGTTGCTGTTATATACACAGATACACAGATATATATGTACTATTAAATCGTAACGCGCATTACCTCTCAGTCGCTTATATTTCCGTATGAAATTCTCACTTCTTAAAACTAGAAGTCCATAATTCATAATTTCAATATAAATCTGGAGATGAATAACAATTACTATTCAATAATTCAATACATTTAAATTTTATGAAATGTATTTCACAGATGCAATAAATTTTCCGAAATGGCACAGATTAATAATATTTTGCCATACGAATAACATATTCAACAACCTATATTGGTCATGTGGTAAAATTTTTAAATATTAAATATTTAAAGAGAAAATCAAGAAAACTTCTTTAGCATAGAATTTTAAAATTATATAGAGTTTTTTTTGGTGGGGAACCGGAAATTTTGAGAATATCGAAAATTACTCATAAAAATTGAACATAAAAAGAATAAAAAAAGGCTATTATGATGTGTATTATGAACAACGAAAGTTTTTTTTATATTGTTACTCATTTAAATGTAAGTTCACGTATAATTTTCAAAGATGTTATGTTTTAGTATTAACTATGATTGTTTCTTCAAAATAGTGACAAGTGTGTATTTTCGAGAATAAGGGTGTCCCGAAAAAAGAAATGATAAAAGTGAACTGATCATGTGTTATTACACATCATAGATTCGCATACGACTAGTGCATTTATCTCATGCATCACATCAAAATATGAGGGTGACTCATCACTATTTAGTGTAACTCATTTTTCTACCGAGCCAAAGAGAGATTTTTTTTATAGCCTTGGTAAGCAAACGAGCTTGCTGGTCACCTGATGTTGAGTGATTACCGCCGCCCATGGACACCTGCAGCACCATAGGGTTCGCTGATGTGTTGCCGACCTAATATAAAGAAGTTTAATTGCCTCTTAAACGTCTCTAACTTATAGCCTTGCGGAAACACCGAGGCTGGGAGTTCGTTCAACATCTTGCGTGTGCGCGGGAAAATAGATGAGAGAGAGAGAGAGATTATAAACAAACATCAATAGACCTCTTCTCGTTAAAGCGAAACAGCGTATAATAGAAACTCTTTTTCAAATCATGACTATAATATAGTCGCCATGGTTTTTGAATTAAATACCAATATCTATCAAAGATTTATCTTTAGTTAACTTACGTTAATAAAAGATCTGAATAAATTTAGTTATTTGGACCAAATTCTTAATTTTGTCCTTTATGTAAGTGTAATAAATCTATGGTCTCAGGAATCATAGAGAAAAGGAAGTTTTACTTTTTTAATTTGAGAATAAATGCAGAGGTTTTAGATCATCTAGCCTGTCTTCAGTTTGACTTATAACTAATATATCACATACGAAATTAATTGCTATTTTGCTTTACAAATTTATCCAATTTAAGAACGTAAATTTACGGTATTTACTGTGTAGGCGGTCTTATTGCTTAAGAGCAATTTCTTAGAACCTTAAATGGAATTAAATCGTACCATGTAGGTACATGTCACCCATAGTAAAATGCTATTATTTAAATATGCGAAC
The DNA here is from genome assembly GCA_015832385.1 of Elymnias hypermnestra. NCBI lineage: Eukaryota > Metazoa > Arthropoda > Insecta > Lepidoptera > Nymphalidae > Elymnias > Elymnias hypermnestra. The sequence goes on from JACTOM010000907.1 coordinate 355,572, forward strand.
AGATATAATAGATAAATTGAAAGAGTATATTAAAATTATTTTAGCTTTTTGCCACGGCTTTAGCTGGGAAACGCTAGGGCAGCAAATACAACTAACCTTCCTTTAAGAGTGGTTATTTTTTTAGGTTTGTTTTTGTAGACTATTTGTCGTTGTGAAACGCCACCGCTGCAAATAAAACTAACCTAGCCTTAAAAATTGTCATGTTTTAAGATTAAGTAAGGTATGGTTAGTTTTTATACACTTTAGTCGCTGGGAACCGCCACCCCATCAAAAAAAAAACTAATCTAACCTTAAAAATAGTCATATCTATATCGGTGTCGTTAATACCTAAGTACCATTGAGAGGATGAATAAAAAAGTATTTTAATAACTAGGTATTGACTTGTGGCATTTTCATGGTGATACTTTTTGACGTGAATGTCTTTAAAATCTCATGCAATTAAAAAAACGAATGATAACAAAAGAGGGGGTTACAGTTTGCTGTTTTAGCTACATATTTATAATTTCCAACAGAAATATAATTACACCACTGGTTAGCTGAAGAATCAAAGAATTTATTACGTTAAGTAAGGACTGTAACACATCGCGCTCGTCGGAGGGGAAGCCCCGTTGACACATGTTCACGTACAACTAACGCCCACACCTTATTTGTTCCCATTAAAAGCTTTTTATTTATTTCCACCTGAATATTAACAACTAGCAACGCCCCGCGGTTTTACCCGCGTACATACCGATATCGTGGCAGTGAAAAGTAGCTAAGTCGGACTATAGATTATTTTTCGTTAACATAAGTTTTTTTTCACTTCCTTTCAGATTATTAGATACACTCATTCGTAATCTAATTACTTTACAGATTTACTTTACAACGAACATATGTCTAACTAATACATTTTAAATTCATAAACATTTACGTTGAATATCCGTCATTAGTAAATTAAAAAATACTCTACAAGTATTGAAAGAATTTTTGAAATCGGTCCATTAATTTTTAGCTCGGTTATTATATTTTGTTAAAAGTAAAAACAAACATTCAAAATGCAACACTTTCTTTTATAATATTAAAGTAAAGATTTATTTGTAATAGTTTATTGTCTCAGAACTTCCCTATACGTGACATTTGACACTATGGAGTTCGAAAGATTGAGATTTTTAAATTTGTTATATCTTTTGAATGGAACGTCCGATTTTAATAATTTTAATAGTATCCTACAGGTATTGAAACGGTCTTAAATAAAATATTATATTAATAGGATAAGGATTACAGAGTTATGAATAATATGGTTTTATTATTGTCGGCACTTAAATGTAAAAAAGTAATTAGTGGCATAACTATGGTAGTTGGACATATGGTACCACAGACTTTTTTATAGATATTAATGCATTCCATAATATTGTTGAACATTTTTTTGTTCTACCTTCAATAGTATTCGCAGCGCAAGCGATGACAGATTTTGTTACCAAGTTTTTCAAACCTTGGGTTACATTATTGCATTTTTATTAGGGATCCCTATTTTATTTTAAAAAGAAATATAGGCTATGTCGCTCCGTGAAAATGTAGCTTTCTAATGGTGAAAAAATTTCCGTACACGGTCCAGTAGTTTTTGTGTGAAAACTTAACAAACAGAAACTTACTTACATACTAAAATACAAATGAAATGAAATATTTATTTATTACGTACAATTTATAAATTTTTTCTGTGACATCCTGACCCCTAAACTAGGAAAACCCGTATTTTAGGTGCCAGTGCCTACCCAAACAATGTACTTGGTATATAATATACTCAACAAAAAAAATTCAATTTTAGGTTTTGTGAAAATATAAAAAANTCACATATTAGTCTTAAAAAGTTTTTCTGTCTCCCCGTAATTAAGTTTAGATAGTAGTTTTAGTAAACATTTTTTCAGTTCATATTTGTTCATTATATTAGACTTTTTATTAATGTTTCTGTACAAAAATGGTTCCTCTTTATAACATTAATATAGGTGGATTATGGTAAATTTTAATGCTAAATACTATTTTGTTGTAGTAATTTTGAAGGCACAATTAAGATATGTTGCAGTTAAGTTGAATAGATGTCGCTGTAGCATTTTAACTCGCGCTGGCGTTGTCTTCTGAAACTTAGATAATTACGTATTGACAAGACTGTAACAATAACATTGTAAATTTTCAAAGATCATTTAGAAAATTTTCGAAAGCCTCATATATATTTTACAAAAGAGGTTAATAATAAAGTAAGGGATTACATAAATAAAAATTAATGTTGATCATGGCATATTATTAGATTACGGGATTTAGAAGAGGAAAGGGATGTACGGATCAGGTCTTTTCTTTACGGTGAATAACTGAAAAATGTTTGTCTAAACACCAAAAAGTTTATTGCGCTTTCGTAGATTTATAAAAGGCCTATGATCGAGTGGTGAGGAATGAGCTGTGGTCAACGTTATCTACGTATGGGGTGAGCGGTTGTCTGATCCAAGCATTGAAGTCTCTCTATGAGGGTTCTAGTGCCTGTGTCAGAATAAACGGAGCGTACACGGAGTGGTTTCCTGTCGAAAGAGGTGTTCGACAGGGATGTGTTGCGTCACCATGGCTGTTCAACCTTTTCATGGATAAATGTTTGACAGATTTAAAAGAATGTATGTATGGGTTAAGAATGAATGAATTGCTCATCAAATATTTACTCTACGCTGATGATCAAGTAATACATGCATCATCTGCTAAGAAGCTACAGGAGATGCTAACTATTATGAATGAAGCTTTAAAAGGGAAAGGATTGAAAGCGAATGTAAACAAAACGAAAGTCATGCTTTATGAACGAAATGAATCTATGATGAATGGCAATATTTTGATTGATGGGAAACAAGTGGAACATGTGAAAGTGATATTGAAAGGAGAGTAAATGCAGGGAATATGGTAAAAGGTGCTCTGCACGCCGTTATGAATAGCCAGATGGTGTCTCAAAGGGCTAGGTGCTCTGCATGCTTTTATGAATAGCCAGATGGTGTCTCAAAGGGCTAGACTGGCAGTGCATGCTGGAGTGTTGGTGCCAACACTTATGTATGATAGTGAAAGTTGGGTATGGCAGAAGAATCATAAATGTAAAATAAATGCGGTAGAGATGTGAGCGTTGAGAAGCGTGAGTGGATTAAAACTGGATTGGTGGTGGTGGATTAAAAGTGTGATAAGAGAACATTGTGGTCTAAAAGAAGACGTAGTGACTAAAATTGAGAAAGGTATGCTTAAATGGTTTGGGCATGTAGAGAGAATGAACGAAAGGAGACTGACAAAAAGGATTTATGAATCAAGAGTAAATGCGAAAGTTGGATTATTCAAAACCCTATAAGGTTACTTGCGATGTACCATAGGGTTGTCGGAAATGCAATAAAATATCGATATATTTCTAAACCATCAATCTCCATGTAAATGTGCCGGTGTGCAGTAGTCTGTGGAACGCTGGCGCCATCTGTCTATGGCGTGGGACAGAGTCATAGCCAACGGCGGACTAGTTCCCGAGTGATAGTCCGCCAGAGCATTCGACGGATGAAACTGTCGCGTTCCTAGCTATTATTGTTAATGAGTTTGTGTAAATGGATATTGGGAGCATTAAGTGATTGAATACTATAAGCCGAGTTAATTAATGAAATGTTTGATTACACCAACATTACCCACGAACGCCCACAGTAGAGAAATTATGGATGCCATTAATGACGATATCGGCGGAGAACCCTATGCTTTATGCTCTCCTTCTCTCTTATTCTCCGACAAATATTTTTATGAAAAAATATCGATATATCGGGATACAACTCTGACGGGCAGTTAAAGTTGAAATTGACAGTTTTATTTGCCAACTTAAAATCCAAATTATAAAACAGCAAATCCAGTCGGCGAAAACTAAAAAATACATTGAATATAATTTGTAACAAAGGGAGTACATAAAGTATTCCTTCTCAGGATTTTTTATTCTTCGAAAAAAATATCGATTATCATACCTTTTCGATACTTGGCATTTTATATCGATACATCGATATATTATAGTATTGTATATCGCTCCAGAATATAGATATATCTTCAACAAGCCTAGTGTACCGCAGGGAAATGAGCTAGGGCCACTTCTCTTTATTTTATTTATTAATGACTTACCGAAGGCCACAAATTACCCCATGGTCTTATTTGCTGTTGATTGTACTTTAATATACATAAATAAAACTATTGAAGAACAAGAGACCGCCATAAATAGAAGTGTATCCGATATAGTCGCAGGGTTAACTGAAAATACCCTCAGTTTAAATTTTACTAAATGTAAGGTAATAACTTTTCAGAACATAAAGAATTATAACCTTAAAAATAGCTAATTCAATGAAACAATTGAGGTTACGAGAGAGACTAAATTATTAGGCCAGCAGATAAATGAATCATTGCCTGGAAATCTCACATAGACCATGTTTGCTCTAGATTAAGTCAGCGTTCTTTTGCAGTGCGTATGCTTTCCAAAAAAGTTGAACAGCTGAGTCGCGGCTTTCATTGAATCTGTCATCTGTCCTCCCTTCTACACGGCGTTGAAGTACCAGATGTTCGATGGTTGCTTCCTTCCTAGTAAAGTGGTCAAAAAACAAAATAAGAATTTGCAGTTGGACAAGCGATGACAGTCTCTGTTTTATCTTAAGTTCTCTGATTCATAGGCCCGTACTCCTCAACAATGTTGAGAAGAACCCCGGATGATATTCCCTAGTCCCCTCCGTCGGGGGTACTGTGCCTCGGCTATTTACCCTCTCTCTTTGTCGTGCCTCCTTTAGCGAAATGATAGTTTCGCAGAAGGTGGCAACAGCTTCCAGGCCCGTCAGTCAAGCCAGTCCTTACTACGCACCCACTTTTATTTTTTTTATTTATGTATGTCATAAGTTTTCCACAATTTTACAATAATGTTTAAAATTTCAACAAAATCGCTCCAGCCCTTCAGGAGTTCAGTGACATGCATATTTAAATAAGAATAATATATATAAATGTTTTACTTTTGTCGTTTAGCCTAAAGCACACTTGTTTTTTTACTTTAAAAAACAGAATAGGTAATATAATCGATTTTTAACATTTTGAATCGATTATGAGACAATAATCGAAGAGCTTTTAGAGCCTAATGGAATAAAGAATTAAAAGTAGTTTGTAATGTTTAGAAAATTTATTAATGAAAAACGATTATAAGAAAAATACTCGATTAATATTTAAAATCGATTATTTTTTCTCATCTGAACTATGTATAAATAACTTATAAATGTAGGGATGAACAAAAAGACAGTTTGTTATTTATTTTAATATTATAAAATCTTCATTCGTTGTCTATTTCGTCCATCTTTGCCTTTGCTCTTTTCAATTCTTGCAATAGTGTTTTAACTAATGCCTTATCCATTATCAGTTCAGAAGTCTTCTGCTCTCCTGTAAACACTTCATCAGAGTGTAGTGTGAGTTTTATGGTATCCAAAGTGCCTTTAGGACCCTCGGAGGCTTTTATATCAGTTAATTTGTTAACTGAAAGCAATATTTTTATCATAAACACAAATAAACGCAACTACGTCTACATAACTTAAGAGAGCACAAATTTGTTTCTCATAAAAAAACTTATAGTGGGTCAACCTTAACAGATCTACATATGCTATCTTCGACTTTTATTTAGAAAATTTAAAGGGGAACAATTTCGTCATATATCATTTTTTTGTAACTTTAACCGTTTACGCAACACACGTAATGGAAGCACTCAAAAGGATTTTTTCCAGTTTTGGCAATATTTTTCATTGATGGTCCACTTCTATTGATAGTAACGTAGTGTAATATACCCTATAGCTTTCCTAGATAAATAGGTTATCAAATACAAAAGGAATTTCTCAATTCGGACTATTATGTTATTGTACCATTATACCGTAATTCAACAATCCTATTAACTCACTTGAAATTTAACAATTGCACCTACTGCGTAATTTGAAATTTAACAATCCTACCTACTGAGTCACTTGAAGTTTAACAATACTACCGACTGCGGCACTTGAAAATTTACAAGCCTACCTACTGTGCCATTTGAAATTTAACAACCTTACCGACTTCACCACTCGTAATTTAGCAATCCTACCGACTGCGCCATTTGTAATTAAACAATCCTACCGATTGCGCCAATTGTGATTAAACAATCTTACCGATTTCGCCACTTATAATTTACCAATCCTACCGACTGCGCTAGTTGTAATTAAACAATCCTACCGATTGCGCCAATTGTGATTAAACAATCTTACCGATTTCGCCACTTATAATTTACCAATCCTACCGACTGCGCTAGTTGTAATTAAACAATCCTACCGATTGCGCCAATTGTGATTAAACAATCTTACCGATTTCGCCACTTATAATTTACCAATCCTACCGACTGCGCTAGTTGTAATTAAACAATCCTACCGATTGCGCCAATTGTGATTAAACAATCTTACCGATTTCGCCACTTATAATTTACCAATCCTACCGACTGCGCTAGTTGTAATTAAACAATCCTACCGATTGCGCCAATTGTGATTAAACAATCTTACCGATTTCGCCACTTATAATTTACCAATCCTACCGACTGCGCTAGTTGTAATTAAACAATCCTACCGATTGCGCCAATTGTGATTAAACAATCTTACCGATTTCGCCACTTATAATTTACCAATCCTACCGACTGCGCTAGTTGTAATTAAACAATCCTACCGATTGCGCCAATTGTGATTAAACAATCTTACCGATTTCGCCACTTATAATTTACCAATCCTACCGACTGCGCTAGTTGTAATTAAACAATCCTACCGATTGCGCCAATTGTGATTAAACAATCTTACCGATTTCGCCACTTATAATTTACCAATCCTACCGACTGCATCACACGAAATTTTACTATCTTACAGACTTTTGAAGGCCTCGCTGGTGTAGTGGTGCGAGTATTCGCTTTGCAAACAGATATCTCGGGTAGGATCCCCAATAGTGTGGATTTCGGAAGTTGCATTTTCTAATTTGTCTGTGCCTACTGGTAGGAGACATCGGCCATGGCTGGTTACTACACTACCAGCAAAGATAAATGACCTCTTACCAGATTAGTGCGCTTCCACCTTAGACTGTATCATTTATCATTAGTCTAGCGCTAACCTGTCAGCCATAGGTGCATTGGAATAAACCACTCGAGAAAGAAAATAAAAGAAGTACCATCAATGTACCATCTAAAAAATGTGCTTTCACAGCTCACCCATGAATCCATTGGTCTTTATTTGTGCCTCATAGGCTTCTCGTCCAGATTCCGCTGCGTCAGCCAAGGCTGAGGCATGGGCTCGTGGTACACCCAGCACTAGCAGATCCCTGGCCAGTTGTACTCCACTGCAACCACACCTATAAGCCTGTTTCAATGTCCATCGAAGGACTGCAGCTGCACGAGCGCATTCTTCACGAGAAGCTGTGAAGAATGAGAAATTTTCTTATTTAATCTATAGATTAATAGGCAAGGTAAGTAGCAGCCCTTTAACGTCCCACTGCGGGGCATAGGCCTCTTAACTTAAAGGGCTTGAGAGCATTCACCCACAACACTGCTGCTGGTTTGCAGGCGGTAAATACACTTTAATTATAGTTAATAAGTTATCTATCCATAAAGTGTACACTATTCAAAGTATTAAATATCAAAATTCAAATTTCAATTTCAGAGTCAAATATTAAATTCAAATTTCAATTTCAGTTTCAAACTCCAAATTCAAATCTCAAATTCAAATTTAAAACTCACATTTCAAACACAAAATTCAAAATCAAACTTCAAATTTTAAACTCAAATACAATTTTCTAATTCAAATACAAATTTCGAATTGAAATTTCAAATTCAAATTTCCAATTCAAATTTCAAATACAAATTTTAAATTCAATTTTCAAATTAAATTTCAAATAAAAATTGAAACCGATCAAAATAGGTTCCCAAAGCAATATTGAATCGTCAAATATACATTTCCATATTATTTATAATGATACAACACGACTGATGATGATATCACAGAACGAATTACAATCTAACGTTACGAAGGCTTCCTTAGCGCTCTGTCCTGAGATGAAACCACAGGAAACTCATTTTTTATGCCATCGTCATAACAAGATTGTCCAAATCCTTCAAACTATAGTACAATTTGTCAATAAGGACTTAAATCTATCGAGAGAAATTGCTAATACATAGATATTTGAATAATGATCTAAAACTCACACAAACTGGTGTCCTTTAATATATCCATGATGCCATCGTCCTGAAATTAGAATAAATATCCTTAAAATACAAACAGAAACTTTGTAACGTTTTCACACAAAAATTAATGGACCGATTTCAAAAATTTTTTCACCATAAGAAAGCTGCATTTTTACTGAGCAACATAGGCTATATTAATTTCTCAAAAAAAAAAAATAGGGATCCCTAAGAAAAATGCATTAAAGTAACCCAAGGTGTGAATAAATTAGACACAAAAAATCTCTTATCGCGTGCGCTGCGACAACTATTGATGATAGAACAAAAAAATGTTCTACAATATTATAAAACGTATTAATATCTACAAAAAAGTTTGTGATACTGTATGTCCAACTACAATAATTATGCCACTATAACTACTTTTACATTCTAAAAGTTAATAAAAGTGTCGACAATAATCAAACCATATTATTCATACCTCTCTATTAATTCTTATTATATTAAATGATATTATATTAAAGACCGTTTCAATACCTGTAAAATACTTTTTAAATTATTAAAATTGGATAATCCATTCAAAAGTAGCTGATATTAAAAGCTTTGTTGGCTCTATGCTCTAATAATCTCCTTTCCAGACCTGCCCCCAACAGTGGGACGTTAATAGGCTGCTTCTAACCTTTTAACTCTAATTAAAGCTCGTTATGGACTACAATTATAAAATTAAATGTATGTAATAGGTACAATGTGTTATGTAAAGGCTTTAAATTAAAGTTCTATCCTTAGAAATTAGTAAACCAAATTGTGTAAGGACAGCTTTTGCATTAGCTCTTTTTCTATTAATTTTGAAATATTCTTTAAATCAAGATATTCGATATATTGAGGCTTTTGATATTTAAAAATATATATCAAAAGAATCACGAGCAAACAGAAAATATACGAAGTAAACACGAGATAACACTGATTCGTTTATCATCATTAGATTATCGTCAAAGAAGCGCTAAAAGCTTAGCCAAATAACATTTGTGTGACGAATATCATGAAAAATCATGTGTTTGTATATAAGGAGAGATCGGCAGATATCTTTAAAACGATACAACGGATTTTAATGCAGTTTTCAGCAATAGATAGAGTGATTCAAGAGGATGATTTATATGTATAATACATACATATTTTCGTACAGAAAATTCGAAATATTCAATCATTTGTAATGCGATGTCACAAATATATTTTTGGTGTCATTTAATCGCAAACGCTGGCTAAACCTTACGAGATAGATCAAATTAATGTACTACGGAATTATATATTATAAAAAGATCAATAAAAAAGTCAGCATTGTGTATATTTATCTCTAAAGGTTAACTCACAGTAAGCATTTTTATCTTTTATACATAACAAAACACGTGTACCACAAGCTATTTTATATAAACAGTAATATTCTTGACCCAATTGAATATACTACAAACGTTGTATATTTCGTGTAGATCAAAACTGCCTTTAACAGTATTTCATAAAAATGGACATCTTAGAAGATATCAGAGATTTATAAAGCGGCGGCACAGCGGTTCAAATAGGTGTTTCATTTAAGTGTTAGTTAAGTAATAGTTAGTAAAACTAACAAATATGGGAAATATCTATTACAAAAAGGGGCGGTCTTAAGTTTGATTGACTCAGCTAAGCAGTTATAGCTTATTGAAACCCTAAAAAAACTGTCATAAAATGATTTGTTGATCTCCATCATACGAGCCATACTAAAATATAAAATAAATATATATAAGCCTAATTAATAGGTCATTAAAAAACAACGGTCTTTAAGGATGTTTCATTAAAATGGATATCTTCAAAGATATTAGTGATTTAACAAGCGGAGGCGCAGTAGTTGGCACATAAGCAGCAGCTAGTTATAAATAAAGGCAGGACGGATTTTAATGTAATTTTTGTGTGTCCAGTTGGATTTAATAGTTTAGATTGACAATGTAGGAACAACTACAGTTTGTTCGCGTTAAAAACGCAGTGAGTCATCGCTCCAACCCCGCCCCCTAACCAATCGTAAACGTACACATATTTAAGCGAAACTAACGAATAACAATTGATTTTTATATATAGATTTTGCTGTTATGTTCATCCAGAGCAGAGATAGGCAGTTCATGCTCTCGCAGTCTCAATTATTTATTAGAAAATTATGAAATTGCTCGTCCATTTGAAAACTTCACGAAATACTTCAAATGGAGCAAACTTTGCGAGATGTCGAAACTCGTCTAATTGTATTGTCGTCCCAATGAGCTAGGAAAAGGAGATTGTAGAATAAAGGAGATTAGAGGACAATTAGATGGATTTTATTCCGAGACGTGGCTGTCGTGAACAGTTTTAAACAAGTGCCTGTTAAACCTATTTAATTTGTTTATTAATAACTAACGAACCCGGCCTCATTTTGAGGTCCAAGGTTTGGTATTTTGTTACATAAATTGACCTATGTTATACCTTATTAATATAACCAGCCTGAAGCGGGGTATTTGAAATCCCCCATGCGTGGGTTTTACTTTAACTTGAGTAATAGTTCAGAAAAGCTTCTTTCATAATTATAAAAAAACCTCTTCCCGTTCATTATTTTTTATCGAAATAAAGCGCAAATTAGAATGTTTTTACAGTTTGTTCGCGTTAATAATGCAGTGAGTCATCATTGTTGCACTGTCCCTTGAAAAAGACTAGTCACTGTGAACATGACGTTGTAATTTGAAAAGATTTCATTGGTTTTGATTGAGTAGAGGGCCGGGCTAGAATGATGCCTCACTGAATTCTTAACGCGAACAAACTGTAGTATATTGGAATAAATCATTTCTCTGATTAATATATTTAAGTATAGTGTATGTATAAAATATTGTTTTTGATAACAAAAACCTAAATTATTGATACGTGTTATTTCTCTCGCTCTAACAATAGCAGTACCACCCAAAGATAGAACGAGACAAATATATGACACAGTTTTCGTTTCCGCATGTATTGACTGTTTCAAATTTTCATACAATTAAACTGGGGTCTTTTGGTACCCCCGTTCAGGATCACACGTAATTTTTTCGACATTTAAGGTCGGAAAGATTAAATCAATGAAACACCAGTATTAGTTAGCAATTCTATTGGTTTGTATTGCAAAAGACTATCAAATCTTTTATAATTCTCCATTAAAATTCAACAATCGCGGTAACGCCATAAGGAAAGAGCGAGACAAATATACGACATTGTTTTCGTTTGAACATGTTCTGATGACTGTTTCAAATTTTCATACAAATAAACTGGGGTCTTTTGGTACCCCCGTTCGGATAACGCATAATTTTTTCATACCTAGGGTCGGAAAGGTTAAATCAGTTAATAACCAGTATTAGTTAGCAATGCTTTTAGCTTGTTTTAATAATTCTCTATTAAAACCCCAACAAACGGGGTAACGTCATAAGGAAAGAACGAGACAAATATACAACACTGTTTTCGTTTTCTTATATTCTGATGGATGTTACGGATTTCCATACAAATGAACTGGGGTCTTTTGGTAACCCCGTTCGGATAACGCGTAATTTTTTTCGTACTATATGTAGGAAAGGTTAAATAAATAAATGACCAGCATTGCCATTGGCTTGAATTGCAATAGACTATCAAATCTTTTATAATTCTCCATTAAAACTCAACAAACGCGGTAACGCCATAAGGAAAAAGCGAGACAAATGTACGACATTGTTTTCGTTTGAACATGTTCTGATGACTGTTTCAAATTTTCATACAAATAAACTGGGGTCTTTTGTTATCCCCGTTCGGATAACGCGCAATTTTTTTCATACCTAGGGTCGGAAAGGTTAAATAAATAAATGACCAGCATTACTTAGTAATGATTTTAGCTTGTTTTGCAATAAACTATCAAATCTTTAATAATTTTCCATTAAAACTCAACAAACGCGGTAACGCCATAAGGAAAGAGCGAGACAAATATACGACAGTGTTTTCGTTTGAACATGTTCTGATGACTGTTTCAAATTTTCATACAAATAAACTGGGGTCTTTTGTTATCCCCGTTCGAATCACGCGAATGTTTCTTTCATATTTGGGTTGGAGAGGTTAAATCAGTCAATGACCACCACTAGTTAGCAATGCCATTGGCTTGAACTGCAATAGACTATCAAATCTTTTATAATTCTCCATTAAAACTCCAACAAACGCGGTAACGCCATAAGGAAAGAGCGAGACAAATATACAACATTGTTTTCGTTATTTAAGAAGTACTAATGGCTGTTTCAAATTTTCATAAAAAAGAACTGGAGTCTTTTGGTATCACACGTAATTTCTTCGACCTTTAAGGTCGCAGAGATTAAATCAGTTATTAGTTCACTTCTTTTACTATATTAGTTTTTACTTTTGAGTTGGAGGGGGGAGGAAACTAGAGGGTGGAGACTAATAAACCAGGAGAATTGGAGACACTCTGCCCTACAGAGGACTTGGGAGTAAAATTTAGTCCAGGGATTACGGGTGACATGAAATATTAGGATATTACTTACAGGTTGTTCCTCAACAATATGTCGTAGTAAAGTCCTGAAGAGTGGCGCTGGGAGACTTCCCAAAGCGTGTAGAGCAGCTAATGACCACAGTGGGCAGTCACCATCAGAACAGAACTTGAACTTCTGCAAAGAAATGATTAACAAAGTCTATTACTTTTCCTTTCGCGAAGTAGACACTCACTGAAAACGTTTTTGCTCACAATTCAACACGATTGGAAAATATACGTCAAAAACAATTGCATCATATGATCTCCAAAACTATTGGACCTATTGACTTGAAATTCGGTATGCATATTCGTTTCATGACCTAGATGCTCACTAAGAACGGATATCCCTATATTACTACGGGATAGATAAGTAAAAGGCAAAAACAATCTCTTATTATGAAACCTCCAATACCTTTCGTCTGATTGGCTTACAATCACTTTCGCGATGTAGAAGCTCACTAAAACCGGCTTTATTGCCGAGAAACGATAACACATTTACTCATGACTCATCTCGTAAACTTTTCACTCATTAAAAACGAATTATTGACGTGAATACGTCTTTACAATCGCATCCATAAAAAAACGAATGATAACAAAATTGGGGGATACAGTTTGGTATTGTAGCTACATATCTATCACCTCCAATTAAAATTCAATTACACCACTGGATAGCTAAAAGATCAAAGAATTTATTACATCAAGTAAGGACTGTAACACATCGCGCGCGGCGGAGGGGGAAGTCTTATTGCGAGACGCATTCACGTACAACAAAGGGTTAGGAACTACGGGGGGTAAAACTGTATATAAACGAAATACAACTGTAATATATAATCGTAAATATTAAACGAATAATTCGTCTTAGATAAAGGGACATTTAGTGACGTAATCACAATATGGGCGGGTATTTCTTAGCTCGAATGGGCGTTAAGACGTGGGAGGACGAAGTAATGGCGATACCGTTTGATATTTAAATATAATTCCCGAGCTTTTCACTTAATATCACTTGGTTGAATGTGGGGGTTATAAATTTATGCTAATTAGATAATTAAACAGGATCGCCAGTACTCTGTCAGGTGACAAATCTACCACCGGTTCGGAGAGGTTATTCCGCTGAGAAGAAACGAGCAAGAAACCCAGCGGTTACTCTTTTAAATATAGTTTTGTATATTACAATGTGTAATATTTTGCTTCTGTGTGTAACTGGCATCAAGTCCAAACATTATAATATGCCTGTAGAGAGGGATTCAGGATCGGTCAAATCCCTCCGGGTTCTATAGAGTTCAGATCTTCAATTGGTCGGTGCTTAGGCCTTCACGATTGCGGGTTTGGTTATCCATTGTCCAGGCTTGGGTCTTCGTTTTTGGTACTTCCAGGTTCAGAGATTCAATCGTTCGATCACAATTCGCGCTTAGTATGGGATTTAATACGTTCGGGAGTCTAAGGCGAATGAGTCCGATCTCTAAGGGCGCCTGCTGTGAGGCTCGGTCCCAGCAATGCTGCTAAAAAGGGGTAAACTGACAGTTTTGATGCCCATGGGTGCGTCCGATAGCGGGAACCTCGTCTTCACCGGCGAAGACGCTGTGTGTGTTTAATAGTGTTAAGGGCGTTGTCAATAGTAATCTGGACGTCTGGGTCTTCAATGACGTGTTTGGGCCGCCTCTTCCTAGGCGGGATGTTTAGCCTAATTCCATAAAAGGCGGCATTTCTAATGAGAGGGTTGGGGTCACTGATGACTCTCTTGAAGTAGTCTACAGAGAGCTTTAAGATGGCTGTTGACCGTTGCGAGGTCGAGATCTCTGTGGAGATCGACGAATGCGCATGAATTTGTTCTGCTGTGTCTGGAGTCGAGCCACCCGGTGTGCAGGAACGTGAGCGAACACTACTTTCGCATAGGAGAATATGGGTAGGATGCTGGTTTTGTAGTGTCACCTTGTGGCGCACTGACAATTTACTCTTCTTGCAGAGTATAGGACAAAGACGACCTAGCCCAAACGCTGCCCTGCCACGGACGATGCGAATCATGGGAGAGAGAGAGAGAGAGAGAGAGAGAGAGAGAGAGAAAATACACTTTATTGTACACCATTAATAATACTTACAATTTATACTATAACTTAATCATAGGGTACAAAAAGGCGGCCTTATCGTTAAGTAGCGATTTCTGCCAGGCAACCAGGCCAGGCCAGGGTTAGACAAATTTGTTACAGAAATGGGTAGGTGATGCAAAAAAGGTGTAGTACATAGATACATACAAAACATACATACTAATAAATACATATTTACATACGAGCCCAAAAATACATATTATAATAAACTAATATATATAATTCTTTATAAATATAGTCGTCGTCTAAGTGTACAGGGAGAGGTAGTGAACCTTGGAGAGCCTTTTTATACAAATCTCCCACCCGGCAAACACAAGAGGTCGGACGAGCGGGAGAGAGGGCAATCGCGGGTGCTGAAGTAGGTGCGGGAGGGATGGGGGGACGCCAGCGGTTGACCAATCAGAATTAGTCGCCGCCGGGTCGTACTCATCTCGCTGCTCGCGTCTGCAGCAATGCCTTTTGTAATAGCATGTTTTTGACACATTTCTAAAAGTAAGTAAGTAGCAGCCCATTAACGTCGGAAGGAGCGAGGGTTTTTAGAGCAAAGACCCACCACGCTGCTCCACTGCGGATTGGCAGGCATAGTACACAACAAGTGTACTCTCTATTCCTTCATTCTCATAGTCCGATGTGACGGGAATCCGACACGACCGGAAAGAGTTCAGGCGCAGGACCGACGGCTTAACGTGCTCTCCGAGGCACGGGGGTGGCTCACACCACCAAATTCCCAACTTCGGGCAAATATTGAGAAAATCTTATTAAAAAACTCAATATCGATTTTGAATTGGCGCAACCCAGGACCTCATGTCTGTAGTCGAACATGCTAACCACTAGACCAATAAGGCCTTTCCTAAAATTATGTATTAAATCCAACACTAATTGCGGTATCTTATAAAAAATGTATACTTAACCTGATAAATGATTTCTAAACCTTCAACCTAAGAAATCAACTCTCCGAACCGGTGGTAGACTTGTCACCAACAGAAAGAATACTGACGATTCAAAATATATAGATTAAACTCACCATTTCCTAGTGCGTGTTAAATCTCGAAACAAGTGGTCTGTAACAAGACAAACATAAAATTAACATAGGAATTGTAAAATACATGTAATATACATATAATATGGGAGATCGTTGTAATATCACGTGGTCAATGAAGCCCGTAGCAAACAGAGATTAGACCACAGACAGACAAAAGGATAGACAGATAGATAAACTCTTTATTAAATCTAAACTAACATTATGTTTGTAAAGATTTCACACAAAAACTACTGGACCGATTTCGAAAATTGTTTCACCATTAGAAAGCTGCCTTTTCACTGAGCAATATAGGCTATATGATTTCCTCAAAAAAAATAAGGGATCCTTAATGAAATGCGTTAATGTAACCCAAGATGTGAACAAAATAGTAAAAAAATCTGTTATAGCGTGCACAGCGAAAACTATTGATACATAGATACATACATAGCATCACGCCTCATTCCCATAGGGATAGGCAGAGACCATGTCCTTCCACTGGCCACGATCCTTGCATATCTCCTTCGCTTCTTCCATTCTCATTAAACCTTTCATACAAGTCGTCGGTTTAGAGTACTCTTGACCTGGCCCTTATTTAAAATGTCCTGGATTTGGTCCATGAACGTTCGCCTTGGGCTTCCCCTTCCAACTTTCGCATTCACTCTTGACTCATAAATCCTGTTTTTCAGTCTCCTTTCACTCATTCTCTCTACAAGCCCAGGCCATCTAAGCATAAGTTTCTCGATTTTAGTCACTACGTCTTCTTTTATACCACAACGTTCTCTTATCACACTATTTCTTATTCAGTTTAATACACACATACTTCTCAACGCTCTTATCTCTACCGCATTTATTTTACTTATGTGATTCTTCTGCTATACCCAACTTTCACTACCATACATAAGTGTTGGCACCAACACTCCAGCATGCACAGCCAGTCTGGCCCTTTGAGACACCATCTGGCTATTCATAAAGGCGCGCAGGGCACCATTTACCACATTTCCTGCATTCACTCTCTTTTCAATATCACTTTCACATTTTCCATCTTTTGTAAATTTAGATTCCAAGTATAGAAATTCTTTCACGTGTTCCACTTGTTCCCCATCTATCAAAATTCCATTCATCATAGATTCATCTCTTTCAAAAACCATAACTTTCGTTTTGTTTACATTTACTTTCATTTAGGATATTGCATTTACTAATTTGTCTGAAGGAACTGGAAGGCTTCAGCCGTGGCTAGTTACCACCCAACAGCAAACAGACAGATTTTTGTCTCGGTACGATGCTTTGTATAAACCACAAGAGGTGAATTGCCTCTTACCATATGAACGCTTACATCTTAGTCTGTATCATCACTTTATGTAAGTGATGATGCAGACTAAGATGTAAAGCTATAACCTGTTACCAATGATGGTTTGGCTTTGAATTATCTGTGGAAGTGTAAAAAAATGCTACCTGTCAAACGTTTAATGTTCGTTTCGTCGTTTAGAAATCGAATTATATTCAAAAGAATTCTTTTGTGTTTGACACTTGACATTGACAACCAACAATTTCTGAACGCAACTATAATATTTGACATTGGCGTAACGGTTGCGTTTTTTTGATCACGAATTGTTTTTCTTCCGGTTAAATTTTGACCACATTTTTTTACTAAAGTTGAAACATTTTGCAATTTCCATTCGGCTTTTTTATTTATATATTCTGTGGAGCTGCGAAGTTTGCCGGATCTACTAGTAATCGATATATATCTTGTTTATTTGGAATAGCCAGATGGTGTCTCAGAAAGTTGGAAAGGGAAGACCAAGGCGAATGTTCCTGGGCCAAATCCAGGACATTTTAATAACTTGTATGAAGGTTAAATGAGAATGAAAGAAGCGAAGGAGATATGCAAGGATCGTGGCAAGTGGAAGGATGTTGTCTCTGCCTACCTCGAAGGGAATGAGGATGCTATGTGTGTAGTAAATTTAAAAATACTCCACAGGTATTGAAAGAATATTTTAAATAGCTCTAGTAATTTTTAGCTTGATTCGTTAATATTATTAATCAAAATGGAAAACTTCCATCTATAATATTAAAGAAAAGATTTATTTGTAATACTTTATTGTCACAGAACTTCCCGAAACACGACATTTGACACTCTGGAGTTCGAGAGATTGAGATTTTTAAATTCATTATATCTTTTGAATGGAATGTCCGGTTTAAATAATTTAAATAGTCTCTTACAGGTATTGTAACGGTCTTTAATAAAATATAGGATAAGGATTACAGAGGTATGAATAATATGGAAAATACTATATTTGAAGATTCAATAATGCTGTAAAAGCCTACTTGAATAAATTTATTTCCCTTTCATATCAGTGAAGGAACTGCCTCATTGGTCTAGTGGTTAGCATGTTCGACTACAGACAGGGTTCGAGTCCCGGGTCGGGCCAATTCAAAAATTAATATTTTGTTTTCTATTAAGATTTTCTCAATATTTGCCCGAAGTTGGGAAGTTGACGGTGTGATCCACCCTCGTGCCTCGAAGAGCACGTTAAGCCGTCGGTCCTGCGCCTGATCTCTCTCCGGTTGTGTCGGATTACCGTCACATCGGACTATGAGAGTGAAGGAATAGAGAGTACACTTGTGTATTATGCCTGCCAATCCGCAGCGGAGCAGCGTGGTGGGTCTATGCTCTAAAAACCCTCTCTCATATGAGTGAGGAGGCCTATGCCCAGCAGTGGAACGTTAATGGGCGTCTACTTACTTACAGTGAAGGAAAACATCATGACAAAACCCAGAAGTAATTCTGCTCGTGTTATTTCATTGTTAATAAATTTATTGCCGGCACTTTTATTAACTTTTAAATTGCAAAAAGTAGTTATAGTGGCATAACTGTATACAAATCAGAAATGATGATATTTCGGGCAGGTAAGTGACCGGAGAGGGTACCAGAGGTAATTTTAAATAACACAGCAGTTCGGATTGTAACCAAATTCAAGTACCTAGGCCATATTCTTACTGAATGCTTACAGGACGATTGGGACATTGAAAGGGAAAGGAGAGCACTATCGGTCTGGTGTAATAGACTATCGCGAAGATTCGGTTAATGTAGCAAGGCCGTCAAGAAGACATCATTCACCGCGTATTGCCAGTGCTTTTATACCTGTCAACTTTGGACAAATTTTCTCAGAAAATCCTACACGGCAATACGCATGCAGTATAAGGACGCTTTTCGCATCTTGATGGCTTTGCCCAGGTATTGCAGCGCGTCTGGCATGTTTGCTGAATCGGGAGTGCCCGATTTCTACGCTGTTATGTGCCCGCATTGCCTCTTTTTGGGAGAGAATGAGGGCATCGCATAACAGCATACTTAAAACGATTTGTGTGGAGATGCTGTCTCTTCATCTGACGAGCAACAGACAATGATGCCTAGGGACAACCCTCAACTAGTATATAAGACGTCTTTATATTTGTAGTATTTTCACATTTGTAACGTTAATTGATAGACGTGAGTTTGATTTTAATTTCATTTGATTTAATTTACGTTATATTTAATGGTATTTAATTTAGTTTCATTTCATTTATTTTCTGTATTATTATATTTTTATACTAACAATTTGGGCCAAATGTTGCCTTGAATAAAAACTTATTATTATTATAACTACAGTAGTTGGATATATGGTATTTAGGACTTTTTTGTAGATTTTAAAACGTACTATAATATTGTAGAACATTTTTTTATTCTATCTTCATTAGTTTTTGCTGAGCACGCGATAACAGATTTTTTGTTTCACACCTTGGGGTTACATTAATGTATTTTTCTTAGGGATCCCTATTTTTTTAAGAAAGTAATATAGCCTATGTTGCTCAGTGATAATGCAAATTTCTAATGGTGAAACAATTTTTGGAATCGGTCCAGCAATTTGTTAATAGTTTTCCTCTTTATTAGTTTAGATAAAACATTAACTCTGTTTTTCACCACATTGAACTTTACAAGTACAAATAGATTACATGTATAATAGTGACCCAGCCTTTATACAGAGGATTTGTTGACAGATTATTGCAGAACAAACTTAATATCCACATTATTGAGCTAAATTTCCTGAATAACATGAATATTGTACAAACACACAAAGCACCAGAGGTTTGCTTTAGAATGCTATATGGTTTTGCTTTGTACATCATAATGTTTGTGATAATAGTTGATCCGCACAACTTCTTATAAAAGAATGTGAGGTAGAACAATAAAAAACACTTTACTTATTCAAAGCTATACAAAAAATTTGATAAAAATTAGTCAAGACGTTTAAAAGGAGTTCGATAATAAACACTGTGATACGAGATGTTTTATAAAGCTGATAACATTATAAAGCTGAACAGTTTGTTTGTTTGGATTCACTTATCTCAGGAACTATTGGTTAGAATTGAAAAATTCTTTTAGTATTGAATAGCTCATTTATCTAGTAACGTTTACATCTATTGAAAAAGAAGCTATGACCAATAGGAGCGGAGTGTCAATGAAAAATGTTAGGGAAACGGGGAAAATTTGTTCCTTTTCGGAGCTTTCGTAACGTGCGCTGCGTAAATGGTTAAAGTTATACTAAAATGATGTATATGGGAATTGTTGCTCTAAAAATGTTCTAAAGAAAAGTCAATGATAGCAAATGTCTATCTTTTACGGTTAGCTCAATATAAGCTTTTTTATTATAGTTAAATTTCTTGCGTGGAGTAACTATTTTTTTAAAAGCTTGTCCCAAACAGTCTAGCACATTTGGAAGTATACAGTGATGTTTCCTAAATTCTCTTTCCACATTACCTGCGATCTCTTCTAAACAGAGATAGAGAGAGAGAGAGAGAGAAATGAATATAGTTTTGTAACAAACAATTACTTCATGCAAAAATTCTCTCTTCCTCCCTTATTCGCCATCTCTTGTATACAGAGATAGAGAGAGAGAGAAACTTTAACCCATCCCCCTTCCTTACTCACGATCTCTTCTAAACAGAGACATAGTGAGAGACGTATCAATATATTTTTTGGAAAATCAATTCGCTGGCTCATTGCCAAAACTCCCTCTCTCTGCATTACTCGCGATCTCTTCTAAACAGAGACATAAAGAGAGATATATCGATATATTTTTCTGAAAAACAATAACCCCACGCAAATTTCCCTTTCTCCTTCTTTAATAATAATCTCTTCTAAACAGAGATTGAGATATTAATATGTAATAGAGACAGAAATCTCAGTATATTTTTGTGAAAAACAATTAAGCAACCAATGCAAACATGCACTCTCCCTTCATTACTCGTGATCTCTTCTAAACAGAGATAGAGAGAGAGGAATATCAATATACTTTTCTGAAAGAGTTGGGGTCCCAATGTAAAAATTTCCTCTCGTTTCCTTTTTCGTGATCTCTTCTAAACGGAGATAGAGAGTGAGAAATATTGGTATTCTTTGGTGAAAAACAATCGCGGAGTCAATATAAAAATCCCCCACCCTTCCTTACTCGCGATATCTTCTAAACAGAGATAGAGATAGAGATAAATATCAATATTTTTTGTGAAAATCAATTGTGGAATCAATGCGAAAATTTCTTGTCCCTTCTTACTCGCGATTTCTTCTAAAAAGAGATTGAGATATCAATATATAATGAAAAAACAATTATAGATCTAATGCTAAAACTCCCTCTCCCTTCATCACTCGTGATCTCTTCTAAACAAAGTTAGAGAGAGAGAGCAAAATATCAATATATTATTGTGAAAGAGTTGTAGTCCCAATACAAAAATTCCCTCTCGCTTTCCTGCTCGTGACCTCTTCTAAACGGAGATAGAGAGTGAGAAATAATAGTTATGTTCTTGTAAAAAACAACAGCAGAGCCAAAGCAATAAAAGCCTAAGTAAAATTTGTAAGATACCCTCTCGCAAGTTATTCCGTAAAGCTTGTTTTCATTCAATCAACCAAAGGACGAGTCCCAGGTGTTTTACGTCAAAACTGCCGCTTTTATCGAATTAACCGTCTCAATCGGTTTTAGGACGTTTTAAACTTATCTTTACATCGACATTATGTCTATTACACCTGTTTTTTTTGTAGCTGACAGGTTACCGGTTTAATGTAATATCACATTAAGTGATGATATAGTCTAAGGTGGAAGCATGTGATGTAAATAAAGCTAGAGAACTTATATTACAAAGAAGAAACATATGTAAGTTTGTAATGTTTTTACACAAAAACTACTGGACCGATTTAAAAAATTCTTTCACCGTTAGAAAGCTTCGTTTTTCCTCAGTGACATAGGCTATATTACTTTCTAAAAAAAATAGAGATCCTTAATTGAAATGCATTAATGTAACCCAAGGTGTGAAATTTTAGTAAACAAAAAAAATTATCACACGTGCTGTTTAAACTATTGATGATAGAAGAAAAAAATGTTCTACAATATTATAGAACGTATTAATATCTACAAAAAAGTCTATGACACTATATATCCAACTACTGTAGTTATTCCACTTTAACTACTTTTTTGCATTTTAAAAGTTAATAAAAGTGTCGTCAATAATCAAACCATATTATTCATACCTCTGTATTAACCCTTATCCTATTAAATGATATTCTATTAAAGACCGTTTGAATACATATAAAATACTTTTTAAATATTTAAAATCGGACATTCTATTCAAAAGATATAACGACTTTAAAAATGTCAATCTAAAGAAACAGGGTGAAGAAACAGATATTTAAAGAAAGAAAGACAATACGATAATATTTAGAAGTTCTTAGCGCGTAAAGCATGTCCGGTTATCTCAACTCAAAGATAATACACAGAAAAAAAGTTGTTGACAAATATATCGAAGGCTGTTTATAGATAACGATAAACAGATGAAAATGAAAAAAACATGCAATCGATTTGTTAAACATGCTTTTAGTTTGATAAGCATCACATAGTTAGGGGACCCCTTATCTAAATGATTGTAACAAAAATAAATAAGTTTATTGTGGGTTCTTCTCGTATGAGGGCGCGAAGGAACCCTCTTAACTTTAGATTTTAAGCCGTTCTTAAGTACCATTATCAGACGTATATTAGAATCAGAGTGCGGAAAAAAAATATAATTTGACGATTCAAAAGTGCTGTAATATGCCTATTTGAATAAAGATATTTTTGATTTGATTTGATTTTAAGAAACATTACTTATTAGGAAAGCCCTTAGCTACAGAAACAATCCCTTTAATTGGCTCTAAATATACTTAGAGCAGCGGTTGAGGATATTATAGCCCTCATGATAACATTGAAAAGAAAACAATAACTAAAAATTTTATTTAACCATCATTTATTCAATTTATCAATGTAATACCTAGTAAAAATTACAAAAGTTTCATTTATGCTCCATTTGGGGTAATTTACCCCGGTTTTCAGACTGCTGACTTAGACAATACCATAGCTAAAATACAATCCTTTTAAATGATCCTTAAATGTAATTAGGGGACACCTTAGCTATAGAAACAATCCTATTAACTGAATCCTAGATGACTGAACCTGAAACAACCTTATAAACTGATCTCTAAATGTTCTTTCGAGAACCTTTAGTTATAGAAACAATCCCCTTACCGAGCTTCTTAATGTAAGAAGGGAAGCCCTTAGCTATAGAAAAAATCCTTTTAACTGGTCCTAAATGTATTTAGGAAACCTCTTATCTATTGAAAAAATTTCCTTAACCGACCTCTTAATGTACTTCGGGGACCCCTTATCTATAGAAACAATGCTCTCAGCGGGCTTCTAAATGTGAAAAGGGCACCCCATAGCTATAAAAACAATCCCCTTAAATGGTCTCTAAATGAACTAAGGAGACCCCTTCACTACGTGTATAGAAATAACTCCCTTAATCGTTCCCTAAATGTACTTGGGGGACCCCTTATCAATAGAAACAATCCCCTTAGCGAACTTCTAAATTTAAGAAGGGAGCCCCTTAGCTTTAAAGAAAATCCCTTTAACTGAACCCTAAATGTATTTAGAGGATCCCTTACCTAAAAACAATCCCCTTAAATGGTCTCTAAATAAATTAAGGAGACTATTTAGCTATAGAAATAACTCTCTTAATCGTTCCCTAAATGTACATGGGGGACCCCTTATCTATAGAAAAAATGCTCTCGGCGGGCTTCTAAATGTGAAAAGGAAACCCCTTAGCCATAAGAACAATCTCCTTAAATGAACTAAGGAGACACCTTAGCTATAGAGACGATTCCCTTAACCGATCCCTAGATGTACTTCGGGGATTCCTTATCTATAGAAACAATCCCCTTAGCAAAATTTGAGAAGAAATTAAATTTGAGAAGGGAGCCCCTTAGCTATAGAGAAAATCCCTTTAATTGAACCTTAAATGTATTTAGAAGATCCCTTACCTAAAAACAATCCCCTTAATTGGTCTCAAAATGAACTAAGGAGACCCCTTAGCTATAGAAACAATTCCCTTAACCGATCCCTAAATGTACTTCGGGGTAAATTTGAGAAGGGAGCCCCTGAGCTATTCAGAACATTTACTGAACCCTTTAACTGAACCTTAAATGTATTTAGAAGATCCCTTACTTAAAACAATCCCCTTAAATGGTTCTTAAATGTACTTAGCGGACAAAAGAAGCGCTCGTAACTGTCGTTTTTTCGCTTCATCCACTTTCAAATTGCAACACTATTATATACATGTTATATAATATAACAATTGGAGTGCACAATGATAATATTTTACTGTAAATTATGCAAAAAATACATTAAACCGCTTTGCGATAATAATATACCTATTCTTATTCATCTTGTATTATTTTATCAGAAATAAATGATTATTTATTTCTTTAGCATTTTTGTTGTCATTACAAAAAGCAACTACAGCAAAAAAATAAACTTAAAAATGGCCTTGTTTTTAAAGAATTTTTATATTAATTTCCATTGTTTATTTATTAATGAAACGGTAAACACAATTTTAAAAACAAACACCAATTTATCGAGGGTAGTATAAGAAAGCAGGCATTAGATGCGGTAAGGGCCATTTGAGGTAATGAATATGAAACAGTGGACTGAGATGTTGCACCGATGGTGCAAAATGAGCCCCTTTGCAATTCAACAGGTTGGAAGGACCGACAGCATGCACGTATCTATATATATATTATAAATTTTTGAAGTGAAACTTCTTATGGAAAAGGGAAGTAGGGCAAGGACTTCGTTACTTTCGCATTTGTCAATATGTAGATGTGTTTGTTATGCACTTACTGATAGAATACTCTTTATTGTACACCGTAAATATATATTTACATTTTAGATAAGTGAGTAAAAGAGGTGGTTTTACTGCTACCCAGTGATTTCTCCCAGGAAACCTTGGGGTAATGGAAAACCTAATGTAAAAAATGGTAGGTGAAACGGAACTCAGCTCTTTAATATCAAAATATGGAATTAGCAACACTTATAGTTTATATATGTCGGAGAGAAGAGAGAAAGGAAAGCATAAAGCATAGGGGCGTAGGGTTCTCCGCCGACATCGTCATTAATGGCATCCATAATTTCAATTTCCATACTGTGGGCGTTGATGTGTAATGTTGGTGCAATCAAACACCTCATTAATTAACTCAGATTATAATTTTCAATCACTTAATGGTCCCCGATATCAATTTACACAAACTCATGAATAATAATAGGTAGGAACGCGACAGATTCAAAAGTCGACCGCACCGATGGGCCGTCACCCGAGAACTGGAGATACGTGCGTCGGATTGTCACTTATTGACTCTGCCACACGCCGATAGACAGATGGCGCCAGCGGTTATATATATTTAAAAAATACATTATTATTTATATTTGGAGTTGTGGCTTCTTCCTGTGTAGATCTTCCTTCCTTCCAGACTGGCATAGTTTACTTCGCCAGTATCACGTTGAAGTAGAAGACGCACGTAAAAGAACTTATTGGTAAACGTAACTTCTATTCCTATATTTTTATTTTTAATTTATATGAAAGAAATAGTGGTTCTTGTACTTTCTACATGTTCATCCATTACCCGAAACCAACAAACATAACCACACGTATATATTATAGCTGAACCCGCGACTTCGTCTGCGTTGAATATTCTTTTCATTGCTTTGAATGGTTAGCATTTTCATTAATTTAGGCAAATTGCTTTCCAAATAAAAAACATACGTATAAATACTTCAATGGGCTATTTGCTGTATATTACTGCGAAATGTCTAGATGTCTAGATAAACAGTGTGAGCAGAAAGTTCAGAGGGTCCAAAATTCTTGTATTCGATTTTGCTATAAGGTACCCCCTCGATCGCATATAACTCCATACTTAAATACTTATAACATCCTTAATATGAAAAATCGGCGTATTCTTAAAATGAACTCCTTAATATATAATCTAAAACAGTATAGTAATCCCCCCTACTTAGCTGCGAAATTGGATTGGCTGCAAAACAAAGGTACAGGTGAGTACCGATCATCAAGGATGTTAAACTTGATCGTGCCACGACCGTGCTTGGTTAAGTTTAAAGGCAGTTTCCGTTTTGCAGCTTCCAAATGCTGGAACGATATTCCACCTCCTATTAGAGCGTCTAATTCTATTAAAGCGTTTAAAGCCTTATGTAAGCAATGGCTACTAAGTACTCAAAAAATTGCTAGTAACTGGGGAATCGTTAAATAAGTTATTCTATTAAGCGTATTGTTATTTAGTTATTTATTTTATTTTTTATTTTTTTTTTTTTTGATTATCATCTCATGTTTTCAGCGAGTGTCCGTAAACTGTTAATAGTTCTATAATCTTAAAACACTTCATCACAGCTCATGAACTACCTTTTAAATTTAATCTGAATTAATCATAATTAACTGTTTCCTGTGTTGGCAGCAGTCGCACTAGGCGTGGACTGAAAAGCAGCTTGTAGCTGAGTCCTCGACCTTTTTGCTTACATGCAATTAATACTTTAAATACTTTCTGTATGTTACTCTAATATTAAATTTTAATTTTAGTTCAAATAGGTATTACTTACTTTAAGGTATTTACATTATTGTTTTGCATGTTTCGTAAATAAAGTTCTTTTTATTTTATTTTTATTTAAATGCTTATAATCCTTTTTCAGGGTCTAGATTATCGCAGTACCAAATTTTAATCAATTTTGTAAAATCCGTTCTTAGCTGACCTCTACTCGGTAAAAGACTCCTACCAAATTTCGAGTATCTACGCTTTATTGTTCCAGAGAGTAATGAGTCAATAGATACCTGTATATCTCTTTTAAATATATAGATAATAACACAACTACATCACACACATACACAAAACAGAATATTATAGTTTAATTTTTTAATTCTAATATATTTATAGAGAAAATTTACTGAATACTAGCATATTGAGTGATCCTTTATCCTAAAAAATACATTTAAAACACGCACATAGAGTATATATGCATTCTTGTCAACCGCTGACATTTATGTCAAACGTCATAAGGTTACGTCAAAAGAGTTTATATTGTCAAAAGCACTAAGGAGTTTACATCAGGAAAGTTACTATGGTGGTTAAGCTTATTTAAAATTTCTAATGTTCTACGTAAATTTGTTAATTTATTTCTCTCATACGAACATTAAATACGACATAAAAAGAATTTAGCAGACGATGATAACGCTTTGACAAATAAAATCGTTTCCTTCGAAGTTTTGTATCATTAATTAAATTATCTAAATATGTATATCAATGATGTAGCTTTGGTGAAATTTTAAATTATAGAAGTCGCTGATAATAGAACTTTAATAATGCTAATTAGTTATCGTCGAATTTCGACCACAAGTGTCCCTAAAAACCTTTAGAGACATCGTCGTCGTCGTTGTCTCAACCGATGGACGTCCACTGCTGGAAAGGTCTATCTTAATGAATCCCAATGGGCCAGCGACCCGCCTGATATCATCGGTCCACTTGGTGGGGGGTCTGCCGACGCTACGTTTTCCGGTGCGAGGCTGCCACTCTAGCATCTTCAGGCCCCAACGTCCATCGGTTCTGCGAACAACGTGCCCTGCCCATAGCCACATCAGCTTTGCAATTTGGTAGGCTACGTCGGTGACTTTAGTTCTCCTACGGATCTCCTCATTTCTGATTTGACTACGTAGGGAAACCCCGAGCATAGTCCTCTCCAATGCCCGCTGAGTGACTCTGAGTCTTCTCATAGTCAGCGGCCATGTCTCGGAAACATATGCAATAGCTGACAACACGCACTGTTTGAAGACCTTAGTCTTCAGGCACTGAGGAATTATTGATGAGAAGATGTCCCGTAGTTATCCGAACGCTGCCCATCCGAGTTGGATTCGGCGGTTGATCTCTTTTTCGAAGTTGGACCTACCTAATCGTGTGTCCCAGGTAGATGTTCTGAGTTCTCAACGGTGACCGGGTGAACATGGATGTTCGACATGATTTTTGTCTTATCCATGTTCATTTTAAGGCCCATCTGTTGAGACACTCTGCAGAGGTCATACAGCATTGTATTGTGATCTTCCAGTTTCTGCCATTACGACTATATCATCGGCAAACCACAAGTGAGTAGAGACATCATTAGAGCTCAATGAGATAGAAATTAAAAGTTGTGGGTAGTAGCAATATATATAACCAATAGAAAACTTGGCTTAAAAGTTTAAAAAGAATAAGAAATTAATACCAAGCTTCCAACTTCAGGTCAGTTCGACAAACAATTGTAAAGGTTAAATTGTCGCAAACCCCGAAGGGTTTCCGATATACAAAGGGGATAAATTTAAATTTCCTAACAGGATTTTTGCGTACGAACGGACACGTTTTTAGAGTTTTAAAAGATATATAAAACTTTTCCATTGGTTTTTCGTGAATTCAATATTGTATTCATCGTTCCAATTGATGAAACTTCACAGCAGTAAGTGATGATACAGTCTAAGATGAAAGGGAGCTAATCTGGTAAGAGGCAATACTTATGGTTTCTACACAGCAACGTAGCGGAACACAATTCCCTTTGCTAGGCTGTACTTTCTTGCTGGTAGGGTGGTAACTAGCCACGGCTGAAGCCTCCCAGCAGTTCTGACTAAGACAAATCAGATAACAGTTTCTCAAATCCCAATCCTAAGACCACAGCGCCAGTAAGACTAGCACATGCCCTAATAATACCTAAAGTTAGACAGCCTATCGAGGAAGGCTATATATAATCACGCTACGACAAGGAGGAACAGGAGCAGGTCATCATAGAAAAATGTTTAAAAATCGGGGTATTTTCCATTTCTGAGCTTCCGCTGCGACTGCAACGTTGTTTACGCTTAATCATTCGTTAAATATCATGTATGATGGAACTGTTCCCCTTTAAAAGTTCTCAAAAAAGACAACGACAGTATTTATAGTTAGCTCGTTATAATCTTTTTTATGCTAACCGTTCCTGAAGCCCCTGCTAGCCGTCCCAGAAGACAGAGTGGCAGAATACAACACACAGCCTTGAACTTTGATCCGGCTTCATCAGGGACAGCATATTGTATTGCGCAAAGGAATCTTGTGTTTCACTTCAGGATGATGAGGGACTGCTGGGTTTTAGTGGGAATTTCTACTGAAGACAATGAGTCCCTCACTCCCGAATAGTCGGAATGCTTGTTTCACACTCCCAACTAGTCGGGGTGCGTGTCTCACACTCTCATCTGGACAGGGTGCATGTTTCACACTCTCATCTGGACGGAGTGCGTGTGTCTCACACTCCCGACTAGTTGAGGTGTATCTGTTTCACACTCCCAACTAGTTGGGGTGCGTGTGTTTCACGAGATTGTGACACATACGCACTCCGCCCAGACGGGAGTGTGGAACACACGCACCCGGACCAGACGGATTTGTAAAACACATGCATCCCCGACCGACATAGTTGGAAGTGTGAAACACACGCACACCGACTAGTCGGGGTGCATCTCTTTCACACTCCCAACTAGTCGGGTTGCGTGTGTTTCATACTCCCAACTAGTCGGGGTGCTTGTGTATCATACTCCCAACTAGTCGGGGTGCGTGTGTTTCACGAGATTGTGACACATACGCACTCCGCCCAGGCGGGAGTGTGAAACACATGCACCCGGACCAGACGGAAGTGTAAAACACATGCACCCCCGACGGACATAGTTGGGAGTGTGAAACACACGCAAACCGATTAGTCGGATTGCATCTGTTTCACACTCCCAACTAGTCGGGTTGCGTGTGTTTCATACTCCCAAATAGTCGGGGTGCGGGTGTTTCACGAGATTGTGACACATACGCACTCCACCCAGATGGGAGTGTAGAACACACACACCTGGACCAGACGAAAATGTAAAACACATGCACCTGGACCAGATGGAAGTGTGAAAATTCTCGTCTGGACGGGTGCGCGTTTGACACTCCAGGTTGGGGTGCGTAAAACCATTTCCCAGCTATAAAAAAGGGTATGATCGAACTAAAGCATTGGGCTGCGTTCTCTCGGTCTTTTACTATTAAGTTTGCCAGTTCTCAAAAGCTTATTGAGCTTATCACCTTATTACCTGGCAATTACTCCATTATTTTAGGGCAGATGGTAGAAAGCCTAGTCGTGACCTTAAGAATTGATCCGACGAAATATATTCAGAAGTAAAACCGCGTAACTATTCCAGTGACCGTTTCAGCTGACGCTACACCGCACCGCCGCGGTATAAATACGCCGGGACAGGCGCATCAAAATCATAACAATTTCCATCTCCATCGAGTTCACATCCTCAGTGACAAAACTATATATATAAAATTTACAGTCAAGTTCTTATGACGTGAAGTGTATACTACAGTTATGCTATAAACTGCACACGGTGAGTTCTTTTGCTTATTTAGAAACTAGTTGCTCATCGAGGTGTCAACGGACTATTTCGTTTTAAATTAAACTATAATTAATATCCAAGGCTACACTGTTAATAAGCCTATTTTTTTACAAACAATAAAATAATGTCCAACAATTTTGTGTTGTGCTTAATTAGGAGAAGAATCGTATGAAAGGAAAAAAATTAACACATTTATTTCTTTATTTATTATCGGAACACCAACAAGTCTGCACATACAGCTTTATATAAAACTGCAAAGAGTACAATGAACATTAAAGTATATCCCCAATTACTGGTGAACATTTAATAAATTATAAAAAAAAGTGCGCAGAACGAATTTAGTGTATATGTTACCGGAAATATATGAAATCAAGGAATTGTATATAAATCCTAGGAAATGTGTACAAATCCAATACTATTTAGGAAATGTATAAAGTAAATGCTTTCTGTAATAAAACACGTTGTTAATAAGCTGGTGAATTAAGAGAGCGTTACGACGAAGCGTGATCGGGCGATGCGAACGGAAATTGTATAATGTGTTGTATAAAGGTATAAAGGCAATATTAATAATTTGGTATCTGTGAAAAATAAATCTGCCTCATTGGTCTAGTGGTTAGCATGTTCGACTACAGACATGAGGTCCTGGGTTCGAGTCCCAGGTCGGGCCAATTCGAAATCAATATTGAGTTTTCTATTAAGATTTTCTCAATATTTGCCCGAAGTTGGGAAGTTGGCGGTGTGCTCCACCCCCGTGCCTCGGAGAGCACTTTAAGCCATCGGTCCTGCGCCTGATCTCGAGATTTCCGTCACATCGCACTATGAGAGTGAAGGAAGAGAGAGTGCATTTGTGTACTATGCCTGCCAATCCGCAGTGGAACAGCATGGTGGGTCTTTTTTATTGCTGACAGATTAGCGCTTGACTGTGATCTCACCTGATGGTAAGTGATGATACAATCTAAGATAGAAGCGCGCTAATCTGTTAAGAGGCGATATACCCCTTACGGTTTCTACACAGCATCGTACCGGAACACAAATCTCTTTGTTTGGCGGTACGTTTTTGCTGGTAGAGTGGTAACTAGCCACGGCCGAAGCCTCCCACCAGTCCAGACTCAGACAAATTAGAAAATAAGGTCTGTGCTCTAAAAACCCTCTCTTGTATTAGTGAGGAGGTCTGTTCAGCAGAGGGACATTAAATGGGCTCCTACTTACTTTTATTTACTAAAACACTTATTGAGACGATCGGGTAACAGTCATACCGTAATATTATCTTACTAATTAAAACTTCTAAACTCAACTATCTATTAACTTTTAACGTATCACAAAATCAACTTATATATATTCTTATAAAATCAATTATACACATTTCCTAGGATTTTTGTATAATTCCTTGATTTCATACATTTACGGTAACATATCTAAATTGACCACATGACAAAAGAAATATAATTAAAATTACATAAAATATAAGTAAACTTAACCGCTATAGTAAAGTCAAAGTCAAAGTCAAAATGTCTTTATTCAAGTAGGCCTATTACAGCACTTTTGAATCAACAAATATCGTTTTTTTTCTATTTATTATTTAAATGAATGACTGATGATAACATAAAAGAACGACTTACAATCTAAAGTTACGAGGGTTCCTTCGCGCCCTGATCTGAGAAGAGCCCACAACAAACTCAGTCGGGTGTACGTTTTTTTTTT
>JACTOM010000907.1:390603-402476 GCA_015832385.1 Elymnias hypermnestra
TTTTTTTTATTGCTGACAGATTAGCGCTTGACTGTGATCTCACCTGATGGTAAGTGATGATACAGTCTATGATGGAAGCGCGCTAATCTGTTAAGAGGCGACATATCCCTTACGGTTTCTACACAACATCGTACCGGAACACAAATCTCTTTGTTTGGCGGTACGTTTTTGCTGGTAGGGGGGTAACTAGCCACGGCCGAAGCCTCCAACCAGTCCAGACTCAGAGAAATTAGAAAATGCAATTTCCTAAATTCGTCCTACCGGGTATCGAAGCCGGGACCTCTGCTAGCAAAGCGAATACTCGCACCACTGCGCCAGCGAGGCCGTCAAATAATAAAACCAACCGAAGGTGTAAAAAAATTGTTTTAATAGGCCGAGGATAATAGTACATACATAGCATCACGCCTCATTCCCATAAGGGTAGGCAGAGACAACATCCTTCCACTTGCCACGATCCTTGCATATCTCCTTCGCTTCTTTCAATCTCATCAAACCTTTCATACAAGTTCTTCGTTTTAGAGTACTCTTGACCTGGCCTTATTGAAAATGTCCTGGATTTGGTCCAGGAACGTTCGCCTTGGTCTTCACCTTCCAAATTTCGCATTCACTCTTGACTCATAAATCCTTTTTGTCAGTCTCCTTTCATTCATTCTCTCTACATGCCCAAACCATCTAAGCATACCTTTTTCAATTTTAGTCACTACGTCTTCTTTTATACCACAACGTTCTCTTATCACACTATTTCTCACTCTGTCACTCAGTTTTAATCCACTCATGCTTCTCAACGCTCTCATCTCAACCGCATTTATTTTACTTTTGTGATTCTTCTGCCATACCCAACTTTCACTACCATACATAAGCGTTGGCACCAACACTCCTGCATGCACTGCCAGTCTAGCCCTTTGAGACACCATCTGGATAATAGTTAAAACAGGTAATATAAATAAATTTCCATATGGTTTCATTTCAAAATTGTTTCGACCTAAAGTTTCATGTGTAATGGTACTTGTTGTATTCAAGATATAATTTAAAACTATCCCTATACTTTGATTAGTTAAACACTGAAAAATCGCGTTATTTTATCCCAAAAATAAAGATTTTTTACAACGTTAAACTTGTTAAATACCATACCTTGCATACCATTTGCAATCCAGCAAAAGTTTTCAACTCGTTTTTCAACCCTTTCAAGTTTTACATTTGTAAAGTGAAAGTAAATTTCCTCTTTATACAAATAAGTACAGTAAAGACAGTTACTTTTGCATATACAGCATTACTATAGACTAGCGGCTCGTCCCGGCTTCGCACGGGTAGACATAAATAGGTACAGATATTTAAGTTATGATGATAATTAAAACGACCATGAATTGACGAATATTATGAAAAAGTGTGATTCCTAATACTAAAACTAAGTAGCACTGAAAAGAACTTTTTAAGTGAAGCATTAAAATGGGGTAAAAAAATCTCGAAATATTCAATTTCGCTTGCGTCCACTGGGTAAGGTAACCTAGTTCATAATGGTGCACCCCCTTCGCCCGCACTGCCCCTCTCTCGTCGAGCTACTATTTTTATTTTCATTTCATGATATCTTTTGAATGGAACATCCGATTTCAATAATTCAAAAACTAATCATCAGGTATTGAGACAGTCTTGAATATTAAATTATTTATTTAGATAAAAATTTATAAATGGTATGGATAACACGGCCTGATTTTGATCGGCATTTCTATCAATTTGTTAAATGTAAAATGTAGTTATAGTGACGTAACTACAATAGTTAGACATATGATTTCACGAAGTTTTTTATAGATATTGATATATTCTATAATATTGTGGAACTTTTTTTTATCCTATCATTAATACTCACAGCGTATGCGATTTAAGACATTTTATGGCTAATTTTTTTACACCTTCGGTTGGTTTTAATAGAAATTTCTAAAGATTTCTATAGTAATCTAGTATTAATTATAGCCTATATTACTCAGCGATAATGTAGCTTTCTAATTAAAAAATAATTATTAAAATCGATCCAGTATTTTTTGAGGTTATTCGTTACAATCAAAATTACAAATCTTTCCTCTTTATAATATTAGTGTAGATAAGTAAAGCTTATTAGTTTTTATTGAATAGCATTCTTTGTTTTATTATCCGCTTATTATATGAATAGTTAAGTTAATTTTCCGACACGGGAACAGGCGACAAACGCAACCACTTAGCGACTGTCGCAGCGTTATATAAACAGACATATATACAGTAATACTTATAAAATAATTGTTAAAAACTCTAAGAAAGTTATATTAACAAATAAAAAATTAAAAGTGCGTGCAACAAACTAATTTTTAAGTCTTGTTTATTGGTGTTTTTGATTCTATCTTAAGTGAACCTTTGAGTTATTCGGCTTTTAAGTTATATAAATTTGTTAATGATTATCTCAAAGAATGTTAGTCTTTCTTTTTTGTAATTACATGTATATTTCATTTTATTGTTAGATTTTTGTGTGTTAGATTTTAAGTTTACGATGGGGCTGGCGTGTATTATTAAAAATACAAAAGCCCCTTAAAAAAAATAATAATAAAAGGTCTTGTTTATATTTATACGAATGTAAAACTTTAGATTTCCGAGACTGAGAGGGAGGGGAAAAAGGAGGATATTAATTTATTGAAATCTCAAATGTAGTGTTTTTGTCTATATTATAATTACATAACCTTCAAACGAGAGAGAGAAAGAAAACACTTTATCGCACATAACATAAAAATATAAAGACATATAAACTAAGATATTTATTACTATAATCATAGTGTGCAAAGGTGGTCTTATTGTTACAAGCAGACAACCTTTTTATGTTGAGAAGCTGACTAAACTTAAATATAATATAGTTAGACATCTACCGCTGCGACGGTCGTCGTGCGATCGGTCGCTGTCGCCGTCGTCGCTCGGTCGGCCAACGCCGACCGTCGTCGTTAAACATTAGCCGCCATTTGCATTTAGCCGGCTATAAAACAGGGCTAAATGCGGGCGCTGGGGCATAAGGCTAAACATCCCGCCTAGGAAGAGGCGGCCCAGACGACCAGATTACTATTGACAACGCCCCGTACACTAACATACACACACAGCGTCTTTGCCGACGAAGACGAGGTCCCCGCTATCTGACGCACCCCGGCCGCGGCCCCCAGTCGCGGACCCATGGGCGTCAAGACTAAGCACCTATCCGATTACCCCTTTCAGCAGCAGTAAACGTTGCTCTAAGCCTAGGTCCGAGCCTCGCAGGAGGCGCCCTTAGAGCAACGTTTCCCCCACGACGCAGCAGGGCCCTTCTACGGCCCACCCCTCGGCAGAGCTTCTGCGCTCGCCACTCCTCTCGGTTACGCTGTAAAAGCCAGTAGGGCTAAAAGCAACTACACACTTCGAAAAAAAAGGCGCTGGGGCATTCTGCTGAGACATTCCGTTGGAGGCACTCGACACGGCCTGTGGCTCCGAACTGGTTCGATCTGTTTATTATTTAAGGTGTCTTTTCATCTAATGAGTTGTTGATAGTCTGTGATTATATTTCAATTTGTGTTGATTTATTATTTAATCGTTTTTCACTTCTGTACGCTAAAAATATATAAAAATAAATTTTAGTTTATAACCATGTAAGATGTTTATTTGTGAAATATCTACATGTATGTGAAAAGAATCTATAAATACATATTGAAAATATATATACATAAGATATAACGTAACAATATACACTATAAAGTAAAGGAAAAGATATAAAAGTGTTATTCCTCCAGGCCTTTTTTTGTTGCTGGAAATGCAATTTACGCACTAACCCTGACCGATGACCGGTCAGGAACACTCCTGACTCTACTCCTGTCTCGCAATACATACTAAAACCTCTTCATCCGTTAGCGAAGCACCAGGTGTTCACCTTTCGCATTCTGCTCTGGTGAGACTACAGTTTCGTAAAATAAGTCCACGTCCGCCCACTATCTCTCACTGGACAGCATCCCGCCTACAATGCTCTCCAACGAGAGTTCGCCGCTGATCAAAGCCACCAGGAGGTGACGCTGAGGTCTTCAGGCTGTACAATCAGCCACAGTGTGATGTGCTAAATCGAAAGCTGCGTCACATTGATGGCAAACGTGTGACTCCTTCCGACCGATTTGGTGTAAGAACTTTCCGAAGCACCCATGTCCGGTCAGAACTTGCACCAGTCTGTAAGAAAGCGTCCCGTGCTACCAGTAAAGCCATTGTTCCATTCGGGTCACGGCCACAGGCCTCCAAGCCTCACTGATAAGTATTACACCTATAATACTTGCTAGTGAGAGGTCTGTGCCGATCAGCGACGTCATAATGAGTCACTGAGAACCTCAGGCCGGGCTTTCTGCCACCATTTAATGGGCCGTGTCTAAGGGGGCACCACATTCGTATCAGCTGGCCGACGGCTCAAGGCGAAGCAACCATGACTGGTAAGTATATCACACTGTAGGAGAGTGATCCGTGCTTTCTGCTCAGCTATTTGTCCAGATAAGGGCAGATAGCCCTTACTATGGTGCCGCCCGCTACTGGGGATCCGAGATCCTCCTTCTACCTTTGGGTCAAGGCTCTGTTAGCTAGAACCCTGACCCAACTTACTTCCTCAGCATCTGGAGATACCCCTCTGGTTCTCAGGGCTATTCTGCACTGGTAAGCAACCGTGAGAACTTCCGCCCTGAGCTCCCATTGGGAATCACCTGCCGTCACTCTAAAATATGTGATTACAAGTTTGTTTTTATTTCAAGTATTAAAAGAGAATGTTATCACGTATATATAAGATATTATTCAATATATATTGAGACCCAATTTATCTAATTATGCTTAAAAATCCATATCGTTGGTACATAAAGTTGTAAAGTAATATTTTATCTTTGCGTCTTACAAAATTAGGATTTTATACTTGACTCTTTATTCATAGGGGTATGTTTTAATGTCACTTTTAAAGTTATTACTAACTTAGATAAGCAGAATAATTCAAACATTTGTAACGCGATGTCGTAACCGTTTTTGTGCTCTTACTTCGCAAACGCTGGCTAAACTTTAAGAGATAGATCGAATTAATGTTCTACAGAATTGTTTATCTTAAAAAGATCGATAAAAATGTCCACGATGGTATATATTTATCTGTAAAGCATAACATATTATCTACATATGGGGTGATAGGTGATCTGATTCAGGCATTGAAGTCTCTCTATGAGGGTTCTAGTGCTTGTGTCAGAATAAACGAAAGAGGTGTTCGACAGGGATGTGTTGCGTCACCATAGTTGTTCAACCTATTCATGGATAACTGTGTGACAGATTTAAANCCTTCGCCTTGGTCTGCCCTTACCAACTTTCCCATTCACTCTTGATTCATAAATCCTTTTTGTCAGTCTCCTTTCATTCATCATCTCTACGTGCCCAAACCATCTAGGCATACCTTTCTAAATTTTAGTCACTACATTTTCTTTTATACCACATCGTTCTCTTATCACACTATGTTAACAAAAATAACCCGCGGGATATTGCTAGTTTAATATAAAATAGACGATTTTCTTAAATTTAAAGACAAGCCAGTTAAAGTTATACGCATGGATTTATTAAGTATATTATCTTGTTTGTAATCTCCTCTATCTTTATAAGGACCTTTATTAATATAAAAAATGTCGTGAGATTGAGGTGTCTTTACGCTTTAAACAGTTATTTTGATAAAAACACTTGATAAACGAAGTAAATAATTAC
The DNA here is from genome assembly GCA_015832385.1 of Elymnias hypermnestra. Classification (NCBI taxonomy): domain Eukaryota; kingdom Metazoa; phylum Arthropoda; class Insecta; order Lepidoptera; family Nymphalidae; genus Elymnias; species Elymnias hypermnestra. The sequence goes on from JACTOM010000907.1 coordinate 396,340, forward strand.
CATATGTACCTTCAAAAGTTATTCTTCATGAGAGAGAGGATTTGTAGAGTATTATTTTGGGATAGATAGTTGAAAAGGTATCCGGAATTAGGCGAGTAACAACGCGAAGAAAGTCACCACCTATGTCAGAAAGTTTAAATACTTTGAGCTTTTGTATATACCCTACATTAATGTTGGGACTTGTATCGTATCCCTTTAGGGGTTGTATATACCCTTCTATTAAGTTGATATACTTCTAAGTAATGGTCCTTTTTGATAAAAATAATTTTACAAGCTTTTGTCCTGGTGTGAGTGATCGCTGCTCACCTCAGCTGAAAGTTACATCTTCAACCATTAATGTGGGAATCGCTGAAGAACAGCACACCTACTTAAGCCCAGCAGGACCTTCGGCATCCTGAACAGGGGCATCAGAGGTTCAATGTTCGCTATCGCCCGGAGGCTTTTTATTGCTGGGAAATGATTTTACACACCCCGCCCAGTCGGGATTGTGGAAAACACGCACTCCGACTAGTCGGGAGTGTGGGACTCACTGTCAAGCAGAATACCCAATAAAAACCCAGAGGATCCTCGTCATCCTATATTGGGACATCAGCAGCTCGCTTGCGGAAACCAGTAAGGTGTTCCGGATGACGCAGAATCGAGGTTCAGAGCTGTGGGAGAAGGGAACTCCCGGACCCTCTCGCGAGCCTTCCTTAGCGAGATACCGGTCTTGCAAAAGGAGGCTACGGCTCTCCACGCTCACCCTGCTTCGCTGGCACCCTCGTAATTACTATGCCAACGAGAGGTCAACTCTAATCAGTGACAGCAGAAGTTTCCGCTGAGGGCCCCACGCTGGGCATTCTGTCACGGTATAGTGTGCGGTATCGACAGGGGCACCACACTCATGGCAAATAAGCGATTCCTCTTGGTCAGCAATCTGATACTTTCCAAAACAGCTATGTCCAGTGTGCACCTGCACCAGTCTGTATGATAGCGTTCCATGTTTCCTGGCTATGACATCAGGCAATGTGACCAAAACTTAGGATATTTTGGAAACACTTAGTCGGGAGACTGGGGTAAAAACGAACCTCTTCGGTTTCTGCTACAGTATGATAACAGAGGTTCTGGGAGATTTTGGAGAGATTACTGGAAGGCTTTGGCCATGGTTAGTTATCATTAAGATACGATGGTATATTAAACCATAACAGGTGAACTACCTCTGTGGATTATGTCATCAGGACAGATTACAATCAAGGAATATGTTCATATGTAAAGTTAAAGACTTAAATGTACAGTTTATTCGCGTTAGGAATGCAATGAGTCATCATATTAGCTCTGCCCCTAACCAATCTTCAATTGGACACTGTGAACTTGACCTTGTAATTTAAAAAGTTTTGATTGGTTAGGGGGCGGAGGTGGAATGATGACTCCCTGCATTCTTAACGCAATCAAACTGTAGTTGTATAAACATATAGGCAATAAATCAGTCAATTTATTATTAAAATATTATAAATGTTAAAATTGCTGTCAAAAGAATAAATACAGAGTTCTTTGTCGTTATCATCTCCGTAAAATCAACCTTCCTATTCAGTGGTAGATTCATTACCAATGGACAGATTTGGCGATTGAAAAGAGCTTTTTAAACCTACTTAAATAAAGTATAATTTGATCTTGATGGGTATCAACTCAAATCAAATCGAAGAGTCATTATTCTATTATAATTTTACGCACGTTGCTCTGAAATCTAATATCTTCTAAGATGTCCATTTTAAGAGAATACCGTTAAAGGCAATTTTGATCTACATTAAATATACAAAATACGTAATGTATTTAATTTGTTAATAAACAATACTGTATTGTATAAAATAGCTGGGTAAAGAACACATATTTTATGTCATATATAAAAAATAAAAATGATTATTATGGGTTATCCTTTAGAGATAAATATATACTATCATATAGTTTTATATCCATATTTTTATGACATACAATATCATAATATATTAATTTGATCTATCTCGTAAGGTTTGACCAGTGTTTGTAATTTAAGGGCACAGAGTGTTTGTTACGACATCACATTACAAATCTTTGAATATATCGGTTTTTCGTTACTAGTATGTAAATATTATACATAAAAACATCCCTCTTGAATCACTCTCTCTATTGCTACAAACTGTAATAAAATCCGATGAATAGTTTAGAAGATATTAAGTAAGAGACAGCGGAAGCGACTTCATTTTATACATTGTAAAGATTAGGTTCAATCATGTTTTAAAATATAGTAATCTATAACGTTTGCCGTTGATTTTCTTTAACAATACAATGACACAACTTATAACTCTCAAAATATTCGGCATCGAACAAAGTATCTTTTCCAAAGATGTTTTAATAGACAACATTAATAATAACATCGCAGCGTTCACGGACTGTAATATTCTAAATATTTTCATAATCCCTTCCTATTTATAATATTAATATCCACCATTACTTCAAAGCCTATAAAATCCAATACAATCAACCTGTTTAATAACATTTCATTAAAGTAAATACTATTATAGATGCTTTGATACAATAACAACACATCTCAGATGTGTAAAATCATAATTTCTTTATTCGACTGGTGATTTAACATTCAAATACATTTAAAGATATTGGTACTCCATGAACTAAACATGAGTTTTTTGGCCACATAGCTCGTATACCCGGTGATGACGTATCAAAAGTTATTATCACCGGGAAAATTGAGGATAATGGCCAAGAAGGAGAAGCCTTATGCACTAGAGTGATCAAATCAGTACCAATCTCAAAACACAGATCTCAGATGCAGTCTATGTCAGAATAGAAGCAAACGGCATAACCAGAAAAACAACTATATCAGGAGATGTCACGAACCCCAGCATTGATTAAAGAAAAGAATAGAACGAGAAACACTTGACTGGACATCAAAAAGTAAAATGAAATAGAAGAAAACAAAACAGTTACGATACAGCATGCAAAGGCAGCCTTATTGCAAAAGCAATCTCTTAACAAAAAACCTATGGATATATCCAAACTCGCAGTAAATTTATATTAGTATTTTTTAAATTTAAATCAATTCCGTGAATTCCTACGGCATCTAGTAATTTTTCAATATACGAAGCTGTACAATTTTATAACGAAATAAATTTAATTAATGAATCCCACAAGGGTCTATACTTGGCCATATTTTGTTCTAAATATCTATAAATGATTTAGCATACCATGTGAATGATAAATGATATAGCCCTATTTGCTGACGATACTTCCTTACTGTGTAAAGTAGAAAAAAAAGTGTTTTACATTCCACTTCAAGTAGAAATGTATTTGAATTTGAGTGTACAATTAATAAGTATTTTATTAACGATTGAAAATTCGATGTAGATGTTTATAAGAAGAGTGTGAATGAATACTGTTTCTACTAAGACACAGAACTTCTAACTGCGAATAAGAAACCTATATAAATACATATCTAACCTTATAAGAAAGATTTGGACAATACGTACAGCAAATCCCCCATTATTACAACCTCTGATGAAAAGACTTCAGGGTAAAGAAGCCACTCATATGTTAACTAATAATATTAATCTTTTGTAGAAATTATTAAGCTTAATATTATTTGTACTTATTTTTTCATAGAAATGTGAATGCCATTAATGTATAGCTAAAGAAAAAGAATCCAAATCCTTTTGTAGTCAAACAAACTATAAATAATAAAGTGATAAGACCACAAAGCATGCTAATTTTTAGGCTTTTAATAACGAATAAATTAAACATTGATAATAAAAAAGCATTAGTGTCTACAAAATTATTTTTTTAAAGTTACTCAATCAATAATCAATACCGAAAGATGAGGTCACATCTTGACGGAACAAGCTGACATACCCAAAACAACGATCGATCTAACGAAGGCATTTGATTGCGTATAACATAGCCATTTTTTTATTCAAATCAAATCAAAAATATCTTTATTCAAGTAGGCATATTACAGCACTTTTGAATCGTCAAATTATATTTTTTTCCACACTCTGATTCTAATATTCGTCTAATCATTCCTTCGCGCATTAGGGCGAGAACCGAGAAGAACCCACAACAAACTCAGTCGGGTATTTCTTTTTGTTACCATCGTCATTACAATATCATATTAGTTTACTATATTTTAATTAAAATTAGAGCAATTCGTTCACTCCCAGGCGTTTCTATCGTCTAAGTAGTCTTGCAACTTCTGATACGATTTTTTTATCAACTTTCCTTTGACAAGGACTTTGAATTTATTAATTGACATCGTTAGAACGTCTTGTGGGAGTTTATTATAGAAACGGATACAGTTACCCTTAAATGAGTCGTTAATCTTATGCAGCTTACTAGAATTTATAACAAGTTTGGTTTCGTAAGTTATATGATGTACATTCACTCTTTTTATTAAAACAGTCAATGTTTTTAGAGAGTGAACTGTCATTATGTTAACTGCCTTGAATTTGTTTCTTAGCGACTCTCTTGGACCCATATTGTAAATCGCACGAACGGTCCTTTTCTGCAGCACAAATATTGCATCTATATCAGCAGCATTACCCCAAAGTAGAATACCATATGACATAATGCTGTGAAATATGCCAGTCTGGCAGTATCAATATCTGTCAGACGACGAATTCTTTTAACCGCGTAAGCCACAGCCACAAGCTGAGCCTGTTCGATAGACAGGACGATGAACATGGAATGATAATACTGAATGCTACTAAGTTAGGTATTTTATATGTATAGGTATGAGTATTATATAACACTTTTACCTTTTTAATATAATTGAGGTAAAAAAAATTTTTTAAATCGAAATTAAGCCCATTATTATATAATAGTTAATTATACTGTTAGCCATTTTCTGCTTGCCTATTCTCTTTCAATTCGGATTCAAAACCTTAACTAGGTTTTGACTCCTGTTAAGACAGATATTATCTGTTATCTGTATCTGAGTTATCTGAAGAAATGGGTGTCCCCCAAGGATTAATTCTAGGTCCCTACCCTTTTTAGTCTATATAAAGGGTTTATTGTGTTAAAAACATTGTTAGTATTCTGCTTTTTGCAATATATCTGTTGAATATTTTGATTCAATGTATAAAAATTTCGTCTGTGCATTATTATCAGCAAAAATGAAGGTGACTTCTCAATCACTTATTTAATTTAAATCGAATTTCTTGTCTTTAAATCTTAGTTTTAACGTTTAGATTAATTATTACAGCTGTCTTTATGATGCCAACGACCATCATTTTATCTGCTATGCCAAAAGTCCGTCGTTTTGACCCTTTTGTAGTTTAATAAATATGACGTTTTGACATAAATGTTATTTCGTTTGAGCTAGCCATTCTTACTGGATAATAATTTGCTTTCATAATTAAAGCTTATATCTAGTGTTATATAATTTGTAAGAACTGGCAATTATTAGTTATTCAGGGTTGAGAAGAATCAGGGATCAATAAAATGTCTAGCAGTTCTTGAGCTATAAATGGTGTAACGACCACGACGTTGTTTTATTTATATATGGATTTTATTACATATTTTCGTTTACCTAATTATAACTCGGTGTATTACATGTATTTGCTTTGTTAATCAATCAACATGCAGCTCATTAGTTATGTTTGCGACATACCCGTGAATCGTACAGGTAGGCTTGTTGAAAAATTAACGATACATCGATATATCGATAATATTTTTTCAATGTATCGATATTTTTATACGACATTTAAGATTTTGATATATCCAAGTATCGAAAAGGTATAAAAATCCATATTTTTACAAACAACCAATACACATTTTTAAATTCAATTCAAATTCAAGGCAGTTAACATAATGACAGTTCACTGCGTATATATATTAGAAAACTTGTTGTATGTACATAAAAACATTGACTCTTTTAATAAAAAGAGTGAATGTACATCATATAACTTACGAAACCAAAACAAACTTGTTATAAATTCTAGTAGGCTGCATAAGATTAACAACTCATTCAAGGGTAATTGTATACGTTTCTATAATAAACTCCCACAAGACGTTCTAAAGATGTCAATTAATAAATTCAAAGTCTTTGTTAAAAGAAAGTTGATAGAAAAATCGTATTATAAGTTGCAAGATTACCTAGACGATAGAAACGC
>JACTOM010000907.1:408695-433036 GCA_015832385.1 Elymnias hypermnestra
CTGCCTCATTGGTCTAGTGGTTAGCATGTTCGACTACAGACTTGAGGTCCTGGGTTCGAGTCCCGGGTCGGGCCAATTCAAAATCAATATTGAGTTTTCTATTAAGATTTTCTCAATATTTGCCCGAAGTTGGGAAGTTGGCGGTGTGATCACCCCCGTGCCTCGGAGAGCACGTTAAGTCGTCGGTCCTAGGCCTGATCTCTCTACGGTCATGTCGGTGTCCCGTCACATCGGATTATGAGAGTTAAGGAATAGAGAGTACAGCGGAGCAGCGTGGTGGGTCTATGCTCTAAAAACCCTCGCTCCTCGGAGTGAGGAGGCCTGTGCCCAGCAGTGGGACGTTAAATGGACTCCTACTTACTTATTTTTTACCAGCGTCACATCTTGACATCGCTGATTGGGAGTGACATCTCACTCCCCAGCATTGTGGGCGCTATGATTGGCGATGAGTCAGGTTGGAGAGCAGTGACGTCCTTCTGCGAGGCTGTCATCTTGCAGGAGTCATTGAACAGGCAAAGGGAGGTTATGGCAGACGCTACTCCCTCTCGCCGGAAGAGGGGGCGCGGCAGAAGGCGCAATTTTGCTCACCTGCTCTCCCTCAACTAAACGAAACCCTTAAGTCGGATTCATCCGGGGCGCTAGAGCTGAATGCGTCAGCGGACATCTGGACCCCAACACCTGGATGAAAAGGTTTTCGCTGGGTTTTAATGGGTATCCTAGTACCACCAGCGAGTCCCAGACTGCCGGATGTAAGTTTACATTTCATCCGGCGTGCACAAAGCATTTCCCCGCGGAAAAAAAGCACTTTGGAATCGTCAGTAGGCCGTACCGTTGGTAATAAATCTAGCAGCGTTTCGGAAAGTTGATTCCGATGAGAAGAAACCGGCAAGAAACTCAACGGTAACTCCTTTAAATATAGTTTTTGTACGTTACAATGTGTTTAGCTTTCATGTGCAACTGGTTTCAAGTCCATACATCTTTGCCGCTTAAAATGCGTATACTCAACCCGATAAATGATTTCTGAACCTTCCTCACTCAAAAATATGGCATTACAAGTTTGTTTTTATTTCTTGTATAAATATTATGACTTTCACTCCTTTTCCTGTATAAATTAGTATTATCATGGATATATAAAATGTTATTCAATATATATTGCGACGGTACTGTGAGGATTGATGTTTCTTTGACTTTTTCTCTAAAGGTAACGCGAGATCCTAATTAATAACTTAACTTTCTTTATAATTTTTATAACGAAAACGTTTTAAAGAAACGTTTTCCGTTTTTATTTTTATTGTCGAAACCGCAAATCGATAAAATATATTCGATAACAAAAAACCCATATTGTTCTCCTAGGTTCTTCTCAACTTTAGTTGAGGGGTGTGGGCCTCGAGGCAGTGCCTCCTTACCCGGGCATCTTCCTCAGACATCAATTTGTTGCCTGGTATTCTATTTTGCCCGCAATCACACGGGCTGGTTCCCGCCGGCTACGCTAGCGGGTCCATCCAGGTCAATTAATGAAATGGTCAAGTCCGGGTATCGCCACTGCTGTTGGGTCGTTTTCGCCGTCATCATCGCCTACATCAGGAGGCGGTGACAGCAGAAGTTCAAGAGGCAGGGGACGTCCAGTGTTTGCTTCTCTTGGGTGATGGCTGGCAATGCCGTGGAGGTGTATTTGTTAGGAGTTGTCCGCGTGGCGGAACATGTTCGTCCAGGTGGATGACGTCATTTCTGATATACTTTGGGGCTCCTACTATCATACATAGGCACTTGTTCCGCTGGATCTGCAGCCTTCTCCTCTGGTACCCTGAGCAGAAAGAGTACCAGGAAGGAGCCGCATACGTCAGTCTGGAGCAGACGTAGGCTCCGTAGATCGTCAGTTTGGCTTTTACTGGGAGACTTGAGATAAAAAACGGCTGCAGCAGCGACCGAGCCGCCCCAGCCTAACCCTCGGCGTGACTCACCGTGTCAGTCCCGTCAGGCGCAGCCCGCGAACAATGCGGCACCCCAAGTAGCGTACTGAGGTCTGCCACTCTACGTCCTGCCCCCCGATATTCAACTAACGATGCGATTCATGACGGCCGACGTCTTATCAACGTTGACAGATATCTTCCACCTATCAAGCCAGTCCGACAGTGTCATACGACACGATGTAGGCGCTGTCGTCGGTGTAGAGCGACAACAGCACGTCCGATTCCCTCTCGCCCAGAAGATGGGAGGATCGCGGAGGGTAGGGAAATGATATCCCTACCCAAATAGTTGATACGCAACATCTACATTCATGTTCTTAGCATGTTTTGTTTTAGTCAGCTAGTAACATGTTGTTCCTCTCACTCCAACAAACGCGGTACTGTCGTAAGAAAGAGCGAGACGAATATACGAAACTGTTTTCGTTTTCGTCGATTTGTACGACCGCGCATGTCGTTCAATCGTCTCATGAAAGCAGAACGATATGCACCTGATGTTTTTGTGACACTGCTCGAGTTTTAAACTGGGATCTGGTTTGCTAATCATACATATCCTATTTACACTTATATCAACAACAAATCGTGTATTAAAAATGTTTCTATTCAAAAGGCTTTCTACAAGGCTTACCAACTTTTAAACTATATTAGCCTCGTTTATGTAAACAATTGCTTTTACTTTGAATTAAAACGTAATTGTAGCTAGACTGATGCCTTTGTGATATTCTTTCTAATAAAATTAAGTCATAAACTTTATTGAGAAGCTTTTAAATTCTGTTAAATGTTTTACATGCTGTTATACTGCGACATACTTGATGAAATCAGAAGATATACGAGGAAATAGTACACTGACATATTCTGAAGAAATTTTACGCACAGGTAGGGGAATATAGAATTTAAAAAATTGACGCAAATTAGGAGCTGAAGATGGAAGGGCACCAAAATAGTAGGGATTGTATCTGTAGATATACTTCCCAACCACGTTGATAGATTAGGTGGATAGTTAGATAAGCGGTGCCTGGTTAAAAAAACCATTAAGTGAGACCCATATCCAACTATAGACGTCCATCAAAATTCTGTAATGTCTTTTGATGATGTTTATCAAAATTTGATGACAAAACTTATTACTATTTAATTCACACGCAGATTTATCTTTTTTCAGAACCATGGCTTACTACTGGATCTTCATTAGTCTATCTTGGTTCGGCAGCGTCAGCCTCCAGTACATAAACAACGCCGGCACGGGACCTGACACCCTCATAGATCCTCTGGACTCCACCATACAATACGCACCATTACCGTACCTCAACTATTTGAACCTCCCCAATCCCAAGAATTACGAGACATTACAGAACGATGAGAACGTAGAAAATAACCAGTTCTACCAACAAGACCACGTATCATTTGACACACAGCGCAAAAGAAGAACCGTGGAAGACGACAGTAAAGAAGAGGAGAAAGAAAAGCACTGGTTACCAAATGTAGTTGATACTGACAAAACGGTTTATCTACGTAACGACGGGAGGGCAAGCCCTTTTATTTTACAAGCCTTCACCAGCCCATTAGATGGAAATTCCACCGAGAAGAACTTTATAGAATCTTTACAGAAGCGTAGCTTCAGCCCTTGGGGAGGCAAAAGAGCAAAACCTAACGTTGTCGAGCATATGTGGTCTTGGAAACGTTCTCCAGGAATCAGAGAACCTAGCATGCCAAAAAGGGTACGCTTCAGCCCATGGGGTGGCAAAAGAAGTGGCCAAATGATTTTTAAGCCAGGAAATAAAGGTTCTAAAGTAATATTCTCCGCATCAGTACCAGAATTGACCCGTATAATATCCAACTATTCTCCAAACGCCAACAGAATCGATGTCACCGGATTTCAATTCGTACCATCGCTGGACAAACGTCACCCCATAAAGATTTTAGCTTTAAGCACTAACGTAGATGACAGAACTCTTCGAGACGCTCTTCCTTTTAATACCTTTATGGAAACACTACCCAGGATTTACAAACCTGGTCACCCTTATGTGGATGTGAATTTAAAAAAGGATGGCAAGAGGAAGGTCAAGTTTAGTGCTTGGGGTGGTAAGAGATCCCCTCCCATAATCGGACCAATATGGACACCAGCCTCTCGAGACCTGAAGGAATCCACGTTGAACACCATAGTATTAGTTCGGAATAATCAGGACAACGATGATAATGCGAAAACTTTGTAATAAAACTATGATCTTGTAGGTTACTGGCACAATTTAAAATCTTTTTTCTTCACGTGCCAACTTCTTAAAGAAGATTAGACACTAAAGCTCTGGATTCTCAATACTTTATCGTTGTTTACACTTGTATTTAAGTGCCATATAAACTTGGGAGATGTAAGTCTGTGAGATAACTTATAAGTCTCCAACGATCAGGCTGGGTTCGTTGGAGACTGTCTTTTAGTCACTTGTAAAACAAAGTTAGTCAATTTCAAATGAAATGTTTAACGAAATCGTAATTATTGGCCAAATACAAAATTACATAATGTATTTTAACGTGTTATTTATTGCAATTTTAGTAAATGTAAAGAATTAAATAACGTGTTTTCAAAATATCATTTATTTTTTATTCCGTCACATCGAGAAAGAAACTTTTATAAAAAATATCAGATCAAGGTGAATGGTAAATGAAATCTCTCAATAAGTTTACTTTATAACCAGATTCCGTAGGAATATGGGGGAAAACGTTCTTAGTGTGAGACTACGTCGCGAGAGGATAATAAATGCCGAATTTCAAGTCATTTCGTGAATATTATTAGAGATCTCGCAGTAAGTGATGATTTTCGCTTGTAAATCCGTTCTTAGTGAGCGTCTACCTTTTTTGTGATCTAGACTATCTGTATATCAAATTTCATTTAAATCGGTCAAGCAGTTTTGGCTTGAATGCGCGACAGATAGAGTTACAAGACCAAATATGGAAACTTCTTCAAGACGAGGTTATACGAAACACAATTATTTCATAATTACAATATTTATATTAAAAAACACTTAGCAGACACGAAGCGGGGGATTTGAAATCCCCCATGTATGAATTATTGTATAGTTCTGGATTAGTGGAAGTTTACGTCGCGAAAAGTACCTACAAGTATGACGAATGTCAAATCAAAGTGAATGTTAAAGAAAATCTGTCGTCGTCGTCACTACGACCGATGGACGTCCACTGCTGGACATAGGTCTCACGTAATGATGACAAGGCCCGATCTTGCGCCGCCTGGCTCTAGCCACTGACGACCCTCTTGATGTCGTCAGTCCACCTTGTGGGATTTCACCACTTCAGCACCTTCGGGCCCCAACGTCCATCGGACTATGTGCGCCACCTATTGCCACTTGAGGTTAACAATTCGTAGGGCTATATAGGTGACTTTGGTTCTGCTACGGATCTCCTGATTCGATCGCGTAGAGAAACTCCGAGCATAGCCCTCTCCACCCCAACGCTGAGTTTGTATGAGGCCCATAGTCAGTAACCACGTTTCGGAGCCGTAGGTCATCACTGGCAACACGCACTCTTCGAAGAGCTTTGTCTTCAGGCACTGAGTAGTATAAGACGAAAATATCTGCCGTAGTTTCCCGAAGATATTGCTAAGAAATCTCTCAGTAAGCTTATATCAATATATAAACACGTTCTCAGTGAAAGACTACGTCGCGAGAGAATATTATATGCCGAATTTCAAACCAATCAGATAAATAATATTTGAAAGTGGTCGATTTTTGTTTATACATTCGATCTTAGTGAGCGTCTACATTTTTTGTGTTAATAAGTAACTCAAGTCCTTTATTATGCTCTAGACTATCTGTATATCAAATTTTATATAAATCGGTCTAGTAGTTTAGGCGTAAAAGCTCGAAAGACAAAGTTACAAGCGTAAAGGACATATATGGAAACTTCTTCATAATATTTATATTAAAAAACCTTAGCAGACACGAAGAGGGGGATTTCAAATCCCCCATGTATGAGTTTTAATTAAACTTGAGTATTAGAAGTTACTTTCATCGTACTTTAATTCTAAAAGCATCATAAAGAAGTCCTTTCCAGTTTTATATTCTTACTAGGTGTTCTTGATTCCAGTATCGTGTTATTAGTGTTTACGTAGCGAAAGCTACATGTATAACGAATATCAAATCAAAGGGTGAATACTAATTTATGTGACAATATGGGGAAACACGTTCTTAGTGACAGACTACGTCGCGAAAGGATAACATACCGAATTTCAGTCCGGTGAATGTCATTGGAGATCTAAGTGGTAGATTTTCGCTTGTAAATCCGTTCTTAGTGAGGGTCTACGTTTTTTGTGTTAAAATGTAACTCATGTCCTTTATTAGGCTCTAGACTATCTGTATAACAAATTGAATTTGAATCGGTTCATAGTTTAGATACAGACAAATTTACACATTTGTCTCTATTATTATAAAAAGGTAAGTCTATTAAAGTCCAACTGCTGGGCACAGGCCTCATTCATGAGAAAGAATTCACATATACCAGGAATATTCTTATAAATGCACAATGTATATAACTTTAATTATTTATATAGACAACTTTAACACTGCCTTTCCAAGGTTATTTTTGAAACGAGAATCCATGGGTCTTACCAATTTTTTTTTTTTTTCACTGGGAAATACATTTACGTACGGAGTGTGGGACTCGCTGTTTGCAGAATACCCACTAAAACCCAGCGGAGCCCTCTGCATCTGATATAGAGAGCCAGAAGATCGCAAAAGCATTCGACTCCGATGGCACCCCAAATGCTGTCTACAAAAGGCTCATTCAAGTAAGGGATAGCAGGCGGGCAAACGCACGCCTTCTACTTCCTACCCTCCTATGATTAGGACGGGAGGAATTACTTCTCTCCCCAGCGCCTCTTTCTGCAAGATGACAGTCTCACAGAAAGAAGCAACCGCCCTGCATCCCGCTTCGCTGCCGATCATTATGTTAATTATTTTCGACAGCGAAAGGTCACCTCCGATTGTAGATATCAAGAGATGCCATTGTGACCCCCAAGCTGGACAAACCGCCACCGTATGGTGCGCCGTATCGACGAGAGCTCCACATTCAAGACAGGCTGGTGAATCCTCGCACCCCACAATCTGATGCAGGTATTTCCCGAAGTATCTGTGCCCGATAAGCACCTGCATCAATCTGAAGGATAGCGAACCATGCCTTCTCCAAAGCCAGCCGTCTAAAACGGGCCTGATAGCAAACACCGTAACATTGCCCGCCACCGGAGAGTCAAGGTCCTCTTTCCACCTGTGCATTAAGGCCCTCTCGGAAAAGACTAAGCCATTATGGCCATAACAATATTAAACAGGTGCAACAAGTAAAACAACTTTCAATACAAAGTCAGTTTATTATCAAAAACTAAATGCCACTAAATCTACTTCAAAACCAATGACAAGTATTTAATTTAGACTATATACTTCATAGTTATTAAATATATAGAATATAAAGGGCTGGGCAAAGTTATATGAATGGAATTAATGAGATTATTTATTTAAAAACATCTCTGTGAGTTAGAATGACTTGAAAAATTGTTTAATCAAGAGTCATTTTCATTTATATAATAAACTATTTCATTTCAAGTAACAGAACTTTTAAAGTATTGTTATAGAGAAGGTAAGTAAAGTTTTACTGGTGGGTAATCCTCCTCATTCATAGGAGAGAAAATTTTTGGAGTATAGACCCACCACACTGCAGGTTGGTAGGCATAGTACACAAGTATGTGTGCTAACACACATACAATCTTCATTTCTTTACTCTCATGACAGCTTAACATGCTCTCCAGTGCACAGAATGAACTTTCCAAGCAAATATTGAGTATATATGTAGTAGTCCATTAACGTCCCACTGCTGAGCACAGGCCTCCTCACTCCAAGGAGCGAGGGTTCTTTAGAGTCTAGACCCACCACTCTGCTCTACTGAGGATTGGCAGGCATAGTACACAAGTGCACTTTCTTTTCCTTCACTCTCATAGTTCGATGTGACAGGAGAGAAATCAGGCGCAGGACCAACGGCTTAACATGCCCTCCGAGGCATGGGGTTGAATCACACCACCAACTTTGGGCAAACATTGAGAAAATCTTAATAGAAAACTCAATATTGATTTTTTAATTGGCCCAACCCAGGACTCGAACTTAGGACCTCATGTCTGTAGTTGAATATGCTAACCACTAGACCAATGAAAACACAAATATTGAGTAAATGTTAGAAAAAGGCTCAGGATTGATGTTTTATTTGACCGACCCAAGACTCCCACAACCTTATGTCTGTAGCCGGACAAATTTAGTTGGCTGTGCATTCCACCCCTGTGCCTAGCAGAGCATGTGAAGCTGTTGGTCCTGCACCTGATCTCACTCAGTTAGTGTCAGATTGCTGTCACATCATACTATGAGTATGCCCCCAAACCACAGCGCAGCAGTGTGGTGGGCCTATGCTCTAGAAGCCTCTCCCCTACTAGTAAGAAAGCCTGTGACCAGCAGGGGAACCCTTAATTTGATAGCAGCTAGTGTGAAGAACAACTGATTTGAAAAATATGTAGGATTTTGATTTTAGTGTGTTGGTAACATATAAAAGATGTAGTAGAAAATATATTATGAATAATGGGAACATTCAAAATGCCTGTTTTTATTGAAACAATAAAATCAGACTTTTTTGCTACAAAACACTCAAGTCAAAAAATGGTTTAATGGCTGCTACTTACCAACACATAATTAATGAAACACTACATTATTTTGCTAATAATGTGTTTTGGACAACACTAAATACATACTACTTATTCACTGAATGAAAATTGTTAAAATTACAAATTATGTGTAAGTAGAGAAATATATCATAACTCTTTCTACAAAGTGTCATATGAAATTGAATTCAAAGTTTGCCCAGCCCAGGACAAGGAGTTTAAGCAAAAACATCTACGAGTGATAAAAATCGTAAAACTGTCATAAGAACAAACAATATTACACAGTTCTTAAGATAATATGAATCCCAGAATCTGTTTCAACCGGCTTACTTAGCTGCCCCACTTTAAGCTTGAAAGCCTCTTCTTCGAAAGCCTGCTGCATTTGACCGCGGCTGAATAAACCCAGATCACCTTCACGTTTTGCAGATGAACAATCCGAGAACTTCGTGGCTATATCTGTGAACGTTGCATCATTAGAGACAATCTGCTTACGGTAGTTTTTAAGTAGTTCCATAGCTTCTTCCTTGGTACGTGTGATGGTTTCTTCTCTCCAAGAGGATGGGCGTCGACTCTCGGTATGCTTGACTAGGATATGACTGCATCTGATTTCTCCGGGATCTGCTGGTGCTTCAGGGCGTTCCCACTGTGATTTCTTTGTATACATATTAAGGAAGTAAGTCATACCAGTGGATCGGCTGGTTCTCATCTCCCAACCTTCGGGTAATGGAGCTTCGTTTTCATTGGACATCCTGGAATGTTTTGAAGATTGTTGATCCGTTTCCATTATACACAAACACAGTTTAATATAGCGCAAGTTAAAACCGAGTATAAAACGGTGGGACAGTTTTAATTCCGCTTAATAATCTTAAAATTATTAAAAAAACATTTGCGATTTCATTAAATGGGTGAATAATGAAAAAAAAATAATAAACGATAACCTCTAAAGCATTAATTTTTAAAGAAACATGTCACTTACCTCAATTACTCGATGGAATTAATGGAAGGACTAAATATTGATTGCAAAGAATTAAATAATGCGATATTTCCAACAGATTCTAAATATTATATAGTTTTTGTTAAACGCTACAGCAGTCAACAACCGGTAACGCGTACCTATATTTACTCTATGCTCCAACATATTTACTCTATGCTTTTCACATTTATACTCTATGGTAAGAAATATATTTCTTTTTAAATAATTTGAATTACATACAAATTTTAACAAATAAAGCCTTTTTAAAGCATATCGGGTGTATGTGATTGTTGTTATTTTGATAAGAGAAAGGGAGAAAGAGAATATATCACAAAAATCTGAAAAAGTAAATTCTAGAGATTGTAATAGGATTGAGTTGTAAACGTTTTCTAAAAGTGTTCATCATATGTTCTATTGTGTTGTTCCTAATCGTTAATTGGTTATTTTTAGTGGTGGTGGAATATGACTACAAGGTATCAAATATTTGTAAATTATTAAAATATTGGTTTGCACTCACAGAAACCACATTACCTCCTACGTGCCTTCTCCAATTCCATACTGGCGAAGTTGTGGGTGCCATGTCACACCTGAAAGCCATTTTTTAAAAGAAAAAGAAGGAAAACAGTACTATAACGCCGCCTTATCACTATTAAACGTTGGGTTATGCATTGCTAATAAGTTTAAGAGTAGAGTGTAGTGTCATATTGTGAAAAGATATACATAATTTATAAAATAAATGTAAATATATACATATAAATTTACACACTTATTAATATACAGATATCCTGTTACATTAACAAATTTAAGATTTGATTTTATTTTTAATGATCTGTAACAGGTAATATATCGTCTCATATTATTACTCTGTACTCTGTGCTTTAGGCCACAGACATAATATTAAAACCATAGATAACATATACCAGTTAATCAAAACTATGCTACAAAGTACAAACAGAAAATCGAAATTAACTTCTACAAAATTTGATTGTAAATGTATTTAGAAATTGTTTTTTTTAAATCAGAGTGTTGAAAACGTAATAGCTGATTTACAATTTTTACTGAAGTGCCATCTAGCAAGCTTCATTATGAACTGAATATAATAGTAAATCTACAGGTTTGTTGTTCGGTTTTACGTAATGTCAATAATAAGCGCCATCGTCTTTACATTAAAAATGTTAACGAAAAAGATGGCGCTGTTAAATATTTTTAATTTCACTACCAAAAACCAAATTCATTTCAGCTGCTTACAGGTATTTTAAATTATTATTAGCCCAGACGACTTGTAAAATACTATAATCAAATTTTGTGGAACACGGTCCAGTTTTTTCGACGCTTATCTAACTTTGTTTTGTTTGACTCCAAATATGTCATGGAAAATTTAATTTTTTATTTGACTTGATTGATTTAATTTGATATTTGACTTGTGCCTGAAAGTAAGGAAACAATTTTCTTAACTTAGTTAAATCCGGCAATCAGCATCTATATCTTTTGAATTTTCAATAATTCAAAAGATATAGATGCTGATCAACAAGAATATATCGCTGAGGAAAAGTGTGGGTAATATTCTCTATTAAATGCTCAACGAGAAGAGTCCTCTTTTCTAGGTCGAGAATTTTTTTAAAAGAGATTCGAGCGAGAGAGGTAGAGAATAAAGTTGTCTGCCCCTCTTACCGCTATAGATGGCGGGGTGTAAGGCGGCGCAGATTTGAACACACATCCGTGAACCCTCAGTCGGATTCATTCGGGACTTTATACAACTATTGATGTAACACGTAGGGACTCCTCTGGGATTTTAGTTGGTATATCATGGGGTCCCTTACTACCAAGCCCCATTTAACTACCTATTGATTAGGGTAAAAAATAATGCTATATGGTAAACTAACTGTTCCCCGCGGTGTCATCCGGGTTAAAACTTTAATATCGTTATGATTTGATAGCTTATGAAACGAAAAACCGATATAACAAAAAAGAGACAGAAACATAAGTTCATGAGATTAAAGGCGCGATGGTAAGTAATGGTACAGTTTAATTTTTTAAAACGTTTTCACTTCTACCACATGTGAATTGCACACAAGATTTCTTTTTTGTATTATATGTGTATATGTATAAATATTTATAACAACTCTAACTCATATTAACTAACAACTTTTACTCTCTCCACTATTTGAATATACACAACTTGCACTAATAATTACTTCGCTATTTGAATTTATACAATTTAGGACTATTTATCTTAAAACAACTACACCACGAAGCAGCTCTAAAAGACTATATTCACAAAATTGTTCCTTTTGTTAAAGTTACCTCGTATTGCATAACATTTTTTTGGTAATATTGCTAAGTGTTGCCACTATATTACTCAATAACCACCAACATTTTAGAGCTATCAGTGTTGTCACCCTACGATCTTAGGCCTACGATCGAATGGTGAGGAAAGAGGTGTTCGACAGGGATGTGTTGTATCACCATGACTGTTCAACCTATTCATGGATAACTGTTTATCAGATTTAAAAGAAAGTATGTATGGGTTAAGAATTAATGAATTACTCATCTAATGTTTACTCTACGCTGATGATCAAATAATATTTGCATCAACTGCTAATGAGCTACAGGAGATGGTAAATATTATGAATGAAGCTTTGAAAGGGAAAGGAATTACAGTGAATGTAAACAAAACGAAAGTTATGCTTTTTGAAAGAGATGAATCTATGATGAATGGCAATATTTTGATAGATGGGGAACAAGTGGAAGAGGTGAAAGAATTTGTATACTTGGGATCTAAATTTACAAAAGATGGAACAGGTGAAAATGTTATTGAAAGGAGAGTGAACGCTTTATGAATAGCCAGATAGTGTCTCAAAGGGCCAGACTGGCTGTGCATACAGGAGTATTGGTGCATGGTAGTTGAGTATGGCACAAGAATCACAAAAGTAAAATAAATGCGGTAGAAATGAGAGCGTTGAGAAGCATGAGTGGATTGAAACTGAGTGACAGAGTAAGAAATAGTGTAAAAAGAGAACGTTGTGGTATAAAAGAAGACGTAGTGACTAAAATTGAGAAAGGTATGCTTACATGGTTTGGGCATGTAGAGAGAATGAATGAAAGGAGACTGACAAAAGGATTTATGAGTCAAAGTGAATGCGAAAGTTGGAAGGGGAAGACCAATGCGAACGCTCCTGGACCAAATACAGGACATATTAAATAAGGGCCAGGTCAAGAGTACTCTAAACCGATGTACCTGTATGAAAGGTTTAATGAGAATGAAAGAAGCAAAAGAGATATGCAACTCTGCCTACCCCGAAGGCAATGAGGCGTGATGCTATGTATGTATGTATCATACCTAGTCTTACAAAATGCGAAGTAATGCTTCAAAAGCTTAATTTATTTTATAAAAACTATAACCATAGCTTTTCTTAAACTAAAACGAAGAAATGTTATGCTAAAAATGAATTTAAAAAGTGTATTCATGACAGCCAATTGTTATTCCACTCGTAAGACGTATGCAACTTTTCCATGCTTAATTCAAAAGTTAAGTGAATTACGAAAGAAATTTGAAATGAGATGAAATACATTTTGAATATTAAAGCTTATATATATTACTAGCAGTGCCCCTTGGTTTCACCCGTGTACTCGTAGATACCGATCTCGTGGCAGTGGAAAATGTACTAAATCGGACTATACATTTGTCGGACTATGGATTTATATTAGTTGACATAAAAGTTTTATTTCACTTACTTTTTAATTACTTCTTTTCAGATTATTAGATACACACATTCATAAATACGGCACACAAAAAAAAAATTGTCTGTACACCGCCACCTATCTACAGGCACGTTTTTCGACCCGCTGAATACGAATTACAAATCAGTTTAGGCCGTCCAGCCTTCAATTCTGAGTAGATTTCAAAAATACTCAAAAAATAGCGAAAATTCGATGTTTTGGCAAGATAAAAATATATCTCGCAGTGAGTCTGCGAATCACTAGCGTCATCTGTCTATCGGCCTGGGGCAGAGTCAATAAGTGACAATCCGGCTCGCGTCTCTCGGCAGCTCTCGGGTGACGGTCTGCCAGAGCGGTCGACTATTGAAACTGTCGCGTTCCTAGCTATTATTATTAATGAGTTTGTGTAAATTGATCTCGTGGACATTAAGTGTTTGAACATTAAAAAAATATAATTTGACGTTTCAAAAGTGCTGTATATAATGCTGAGTGCTGAATAAAGATATTTTTTTATTTGATTTGATTTGATTATAATCTGAGTTAATTAATAAAATGTTTGATTGCACCAACATTACCTACCAACGCCCACAGCATGGAAATTGAATTATTGATGCCATTCTCTCTTATTCTCCGACATATCTAACTAATACATTTTTAAATTCGCAACACTATTTACGTAGAATATCCGATGTTAGGAAATTAAAAAATACTCTACATGTATTGATAAAAGTTCGATATCGATGGATATCATTGGTATCCTTGGAATATGAGCTAACTCACCAGTCGCAGGCCCAGTTATAAGGGCCGCTACAAATTTCTTTATATTGACATTTTTCAATTCGTTATATCTTTTGAATGGAATGTCCGATTTTAATAATTTAAAAAGTATTTTATATGTATTAAATCGGTCTTTAATACATATTAATAGGATAAGGATTAATACAGAGGTACGAATAAAAAAGTTTGATTATCACCGGCACTTTTATTACGTTTTAAAATGTATAAAAGTAGTTATAGTGATATAACTACAATAGTTGGACATATAGTGTTGCGGACATTTTTATAGATAATAATACGTTCTATAATATTGTAGAACATTTTTTTGTTCTATCTTCAATAGTTTTCGCAGCGCACGCGATAACAGAAATTTTTGTTTTTTTTGGTTGTAGGTTACATTAATGCATGTGTCTTAGGGATCTCTATTAAAGGTAGCGGGACTTTGCCCCACCTTGTACAAAACCCATAAATAGGACATTGTTGCTAAAGTAACCAAACATGGTAAATATAGTAATAGTTGTTTAATTACATCATTAATAATTAAATTTTATTTTTTGTTTAAATAAAACTTTGAAAGGGAAAGGAATGAAAGTGAATGTAAACAAAACGAAAGTTATGCTCTTTGAAAGAGATGAATCTACGAAGAATGGCAATATTTTGATAGATGGGGAACAAGTGGAAGAGGTGAAAGAATTTATATACTTGGGGTCTAAATTTACAAAAGATGGAACATGTGAAAGTGATGTTGAAAGGAGAATAAATGCAGGGAATATGGTAAATGGTGCTCTGCGTGCCTTTATGAATAGCCAGATGGTATCTCAAAGGGCCGGACTGGCAGTACATGCAGGAGTGGTTAGGTATGGCAGAAGAATCACATAAGTAAAATAAATGCGGTAGAGATGAGAGCGTTGAGGAGACTGAGTGACAGAGTAAGAAATAGTGTTATAAGAGAACGTTGTGGTATAAAAGAAGACGTAATGACTAAAATTGTGAAAGGTATGCTTAGATGGTTTGGGCATGTAGAGAGAATGCCAGGTCAAGAGTACTTAAAACCGACGAACTTGTATGAAAGGTTTAATGAGAATGGAAGAAGCGAAGGAGATATGCAAGGATCGTTGCAAGTGGAAGGACGTTGTCTCTGCCTACCCCTATGTGAATGAGACGTGATGTATTTTTTGTTTATCTCAGTATTTTCCGATCGTATCTCATCTACCATGATCTAGTCTCGTGCCACAGCCTGTCAGCCACCTGGGCCCTTTCGGTCCAGTCCGACCCTGGAAACGTATACAGTTATCCTTCATTGAATTATCAATTTTACTTTTATTTCTTAATTAATATAAGCTGCATTCACTTTTAATGTCAATATTATTATGTGCGTACAACTTGTCTAATATGAATTTCTTTCAAAAGATTCACTTTAACCCATATGATAAATCGTACGATTTCTGTAACATCTTTATTGTTTCCCTTTGTTTATTAGGAGAATTCTGTTAGAGCTGATGTACCTCTTATGGTTTCTCCAGGGTATCGCACTAACAGGGATCGAACTCAAAATCTCTGCTGGCAGATAGATTACTTGTATTACTGCGCCGAGTAATATATATAGACGATTATTAAAATTCATTAAATAAATAACAATTATCTTCTACGATGTTCTTTATTGTATAACAAAGTTGGTATTAAAAGAACGATTCAAAACAAACACGAAGTTGATCCGAGTCCCATTCTCCGGTTGAGTCAATCCTATTCCAACTTCTGTGATTGATTTCAAATCGTTATTATAAAGTATTGATGGGTATTGTTTAAAGGGTTTTAAAGCTCTCCGCATATTAATTTATTGACCCTGGAAATTGATGTATTATTGTGATGATAAAGAAAAACTAGCGACCCACCCTGGATTTGCACAGAAGCATAATATGCCTAAATGTTTTAAATGCAAAAGCTTTATAAGTCGAATATATGGATTAAATCCTCCTCCTTCTCTGGTCGTAGCTCATTAATAAGTCTTGTGACGTGGAACCGATTGTATCATCTTTGCCGACTAGCAGCTATGTGAATTTCCTGATTGGCTTTGGTATATAGCTGTCCATCATTTCAGGCTTCAACCTCTAAGTCCTCTTCCTTCTATTTTTGAAGTAAATTGAATTTCTCTACGATCTCTCTGGATTTGGTGGATTAGATATAAATGGAATATTATGTTTACAAATTTTTCCTGATTACGCCCCCGTCGATAGCGCCCGTGCGTTCGTTCATCAGTTCATTGACCCGTGCGTTCGAGCATCAGCTGATTTTGATATTGTTTCTTTGCTAGTTTTTTTTTAGTAAAGTATAATATTTTTATTATCGTTTCATTTAGGTGTCCTAACATGATGGAGCGTAAATAATGCCATGACATGATAATGACCATGATCGAATTTTTTTCCGACTCATCCTAAAAAGTTTCATTCGTTTGTCTTCGTTTTAGGAAGCAGTCTCCTGACACCTTGTTTATTATAAACTTTAGGATAATTCTGGGATATGTGTAGCCAATCAGTAGCGAAGCAGGTGATAGGTTTGTGGTTCTCTGTCTCTTTATAGTGGTTCCTGTATGCCTGAAGATCTTGGTCCTGAAAGGATCTTAATCTGGAACGGCTTCATGCTTTCCTTCTTCTTCTGTTGGAGCCCATCTTCGCTTTCATATAGGACGTAATATGTTTGGCCTAGCTTAGCTGGTCAGTCCATCATGTTGGTGAAAAGCCTCGAGATATTTTTCCGTCATTGTAGACCTTTATCAGCCTTTTTCAAATTGCAGCCCTTCTGCCTTATGATGTGTCCCAAGAATCCAAGGAATTCTTAGAATGCGCCTCCAATGTCGCAGGTATACGAGTTATTGTTTCATAAAGCCTCTATACTAAGAATGAGGAGGCCTGTGCCCAAATGTAGGACACAAAAACCAGCTACTTGAGTTTTTATTAATGCGTTTATATATAACATTGATAACTTATGCCTGATTATTTTTGCAATAACTCGTAAGATCGTTTAAATTATACGGTTTTAAGGACCATAATAAAATACATGAAATGCTAGAGTTATAATGAAACTAACGTCTTCAAGTTGGTAAGGGTAATACTTGTACGTGACCATCTTAAAATACTATCGTTTACTATGTCTAAGGCTTGATGTTTTCCGATGCTTCAAACAAATATCGTTTAATTTACACAAAACCTTGACAAATCATATTTTTATAACTTCCTTATAAATTCTATTTGTAAAATAAAAGAACCTTTTACTATTCCCACATTTCATAAAAAAAGGAAATTGTGAATTAACAAGTAACACTACAATACAAGAGTACTCGTTAAAAAGTTTTATTACAAAATTTTAACTACTATGTGGGCTTAACGGAGTGAACATTAAGAGAAAGTTTATCACTCTATTATAAATTTACAATTTATTTATTGAGTAACTAGTAATTCGACAGATATGTGTAATTTTTTCTCGTAAATCAATATAAAATGTAATGTTCGCAAGTTTTACAACTGTTTAATCTTTATCTCATATAGAAATAGTGTTGGATAGTTTTAGTATATGTTTATAAATATTTAATATGTTATTTTATTACACTTTTATAAGATTACATTTGCAAAGAGACAGTATATTGTGAATAAGATAAAAATCAGATATGGATAACTTAAAGGTCACAAAACACTTACTCGTTACTTACCGAACGTTTGTCAGCGTCATGTTATATATAGGCAGTTTTGTTAGTAAAACATTCCGGGATTTCGAAACAAGTATTTTGTATTTTGTATATATTTTTTATAATACTATAGAACAACATGTACATTATCTCTTTTATTCTGTAGTAGAGACCCTTTACTTCTATATGAATAAATATAGAAGTAAAGGTCCGGAAAGTAGTATTCTTGTGAGTTACAAACTACAATCTTCCATCCTGCTTTGCTCGTGACCATTGCATCTTTTGTGCTGAGCAACGAGAAGTCCCCCTGCACCAATCAGCAACACCAGGAGGTACTGTTTCTAAATAGGCCTTGCCGGAAACCAAATCTGGTTAAAACAAAAACACGCGCCATTATACCATGATGTACCACAAAGATTGTTAGATTTTTTAATAAAACCATGGTGTTTGGGTTAGTTTTTATAATTGAACATAATTGTTCTGCACGTGTGTCTGGAGTGCCTATTTTGGTAATTTTATTGTGTGTGTTGACTTAGGTTTAAGAATGGTTTGGATTCATTATGATATGTTGATTTTCTTCGTGATAGTGATCTGTGTTGGTGACACCGCGTGAACCAGCTAGTCTATGTACAAATTATTGAGTACAAATTGTAGTTTCTATTACTGATATCAAAGTAATTACTAGAAGATTGAATGATTATAATATTACCAATGCGCGATAGATTGAAATACAATAATACTTAATTCAATTAGGCTTTTACAGAATTTCCGGTGCTAATGTTTTCTTTTTGTTGCTTGTTTGATAGATATAAGAATAGGTTGTAAAGTATTTTTCACACCTTTTCCCCACCCTCCATTTACAAACCCGAAAGGATGTTGCGTGAGTTAACTGTTATATATTTATATGTATATAATATTGGCGCCCAATATGGGATTAAAATTACATCAAAACAAAATCTGAAATCTGAAACAAGAAATGTCTGTAAACAATCAAAATGATTAGCGATTCTGATAATACCGTGACATAATACATTTGTTATAGATTCATAAGATATTGGCGCCCAATTATAAGCCAAAATTACTTCAAAGCAACCGTGTCTCTTTAACATCCTGCCCCGAAAAGCAAATAACAATGTTATTTATTAGAAATATCTATAAATAATGAAACTATTTGCAATCGCGAAAATTAACCTAACCTAACACAGTGGTAATAGATACATAAGATCATGGCGCCCAATGTGGGACCAAAATGATATCAAAGAAACCGTGTCTTATCTCCATAACATTTTATGCCCGAAAATAAAATAATATATTAAAAGAAAAAGAAAGATAGAAAGCTTTATTCGGAGCACTGTGAATTACATACACTTAAAACAATGAAAAATAATAATAATAATTGCACAATATTTAATCAAAGGTACATAAGCGGTGCAACCCCCACATAGCCCTGAAAAGGCAAAACAGCTCAGCTTATGCCATGTGCCATAAATATGGCACATGGCGCCGATTTTGAGCTACAGCCTTTAGCAACCCGTCCCGGACAAAGTATCATACTCGTTATTCATTTTTATATATAAATAAAAAAAATTATTACAAAGCCTTTATATTAAGGCTTTGTAATAATTTAACTACAGCATCATAGCATGACAGAGAATATTACGTCACAAAAACAAAACAAAAACAGAATAATAATAGAATTGACCTTATCATTAATAACTATATGATTATATTGTATATCATAAGTGTCAATATATAATCAAATTTATATATTTAATACTTAATATCGTTTATAGATTGTGAAAATTAGTGTGTACAAACGCACTGGTAAAAGATATATGGCGCCCAATATGGGACTAGAATGACGTCAAAGAACCGTGTCTTATCTCCATAACATTTCACCCACGAAAAGAATCAACTATTGTAGTAGTCAATAATTTATCAGAATACTTAATAATATCGCTAAATACATCCATCCATAACGAAACATGCTTATCACAGACAAACAACAGATAATATATAGCACTGTTACAATTAAAAGCTCAGACATGAAAAACCTATTGAAGTTTTTAAGTGCCTCAACCTGATTGGCGGAGGGACTTCGGGCTTCAAAGGCTCTGATTGGTTGGAATTTGACGTAAGTAGTGGTGTTTTCGCGCGCTTTCCAGCAGTTGTGTCAGATTTTCCCGCGCAACAGTGCGGACGCTTTATCGTAAAAGTTTACGGCCAGTTATGAAGAATCTGTAAACTGCTGCCATTTGAAATTTCAAAGGTAAGTTTATATATATTTTTATATTATGATGTAGTATAAGGTTGTTACTATAAAGCTGTATTTTTGAATAAAAAATACCCTCGAAAATATAATGATTTAATAATAATAATTTCTTTGATATGCATACATTAATATTCGTGTAATATAAGTAAAAGCTCTAAAGTATAGTAAGTTTATAGAAATAAAAATTAGGATTTGGCAACAAACGTGCAACAGTGGTTTTTTTATTAAAAGAATAATATATGTTGTGATAGAATCTTTTTTCTTTTATTCTTGTGTTTTTAAGGGACCTTTGTAAATTTATAAACTAACTCACAAACAAAAAAAAAACTAACATTCTTTGAGATAGAATCTTAAAACTGCTACTTTTTAAATTTTGAAGACAATTTTAGTCCCGGGTTCGATCCCCGGTAGGACGAATTTAGGAAATTGCATTTTCTAATTTGTCTGAGTCTGGACTGGTGGGAGGCTACGGCCGTGGCTAGTTACCACCCTACCAGGAAAAACGTTACCGCCAAACAAAGAGATTTGGGGTATATCGCCTCTTAACAGATTAGCGCGCTTCTATTTTAGACTGTATCATCACTTACCATCAGGTGAGATCACAGTCAAGCGCTAATCTGTTAGCAATAAAAAAAAACTGAAGAGGCTGCTTAGTTTAAAACGTTTACCAATAACGGAATATATAAAATAAAAAAAAATATCTTAGACTGTTAATATTATATTTTATAGAAAATATTAGGGTTTATTATGGACAATTTTTTAATAATTGAAAGGTATCGAAATTTTATTTAATATTTTTTTTACTTATATTTTGTAAATTGCTGAAAACATTTCTAGAATTAATAAAAACTTAGCGAAACTATTTCAATACGCTAAATATTATTTTGTAAATTACTATATTCTTTAAATCAAATTTGTGGAATTAGTAGAAGGGTATAATATGCGATTTTGTATATTACTACAAAAAATTAGGTTTTTATCATTAAAGGTAACGAAACTACTTTAATAAACATTATTTTATTTTTGTAAATTACTAGAAAAAGTTAGCTAGTTATTCATCGATATTTTATGAAGTTTTGAAAGTACTCATACCATATCGAATAAAAATATAAGATATAATAAAGATATGTCGTTATTTTTATTAAAACTAAGTAGAATGTAGAATTTACTTTACTTATATTATTCTCTTCCTCCATTAAACTATTCCTCATTTCATAGAAATAAATCTTTTACGAAATCATTCAATAGACGGCAATGTATAATAATTCTTCGCAAATAAGGATATTAATTAACTAAATTTATACAATAAATTTATTTAAACTATATTAACATCAAGTGTCATCTACAACAAGTATACAAAAATGTATTTTAACTTGATTGGGTGAAAACTTGAACAAGATATAGATAAGTGTGATCTCAGAGTAGGTCGTCGTCGCTTCAACCGATGGACGTCCACTGCTGGACATAGGTCTCACGTAATGACGTCCACAAGGCCCGATCTTGCACCGCCTGGCTCCAGTGGCTACCGGCGACCCTCTTTATGTGGTCGGTTCACCTTGTAGGGGGTCGCCACTCCAACACCTTCGGTCCCCAACGTCCATCGGTCCTTCGGACTATGTGCCCCGCCCATTGCCACTTCAGGTTCGCGATTCGCAGGACTATGTCGGTGACTCAGGTTCTACTACGAATCTCTTCATTTCTGATTCGATCACGTAGAGAAACTCCGAGCATAGCCCTCTCCATCGCACGCTGAGTGACTCTGAGCTTCCGCATAAGGCCCATAATCAGCGATTTCATTGATTCAGCCCAATTTCGAGAAGGAGGTCAACCGCCGAATCCAACTCTGTTGGGGTGCGTTCGGGAAGTTACGCCAGATATTTTCGTCCGATAACCCTCAGTGCCTGAAGACCAAAGTTTTCGAACAGTGCGTGTTGCCAGTGATGACCTACGGTTCTGAGACGTGGTCGTGACTATGAGTAGGTATTGAAAGATATTGATGTATTTATTAGCTGAACTCGCGACTTCGTCTGCGTGGATTGGTTTTTTGGTAGCATTTTCATTAGTTTAGGCAATTTATTTTACAAATACGAAACACACTGCCTCTTGAGGGTCGAATTTCCTAAAATTTACATTTCATAGATTCCATTATGTCAAAAACAAATATTCCGACCAAGTTTTACATACCTTAAACGATATAGTTTGAAAATGTGAAGTTTCAATTTATTTTTAATGCGATAATTTGACTTTCTTAAATTAACACCCCCGCAACCCCCCTTGCGGGTGGACTTCCGTAGAACCCGTTCAAAACTGACCTCTATTTGTCAAAAAGAATACTCCTACCAAATTTCGAGTCTCTACCCCTTATGGTTCCAGAGATATCGTGATCAGTCAATAGATACCAGGATATCTCTTATATATATATATATATATATATAGACAAGCTGAATCCGCGTCTTCGTCGCGTTTAAATGGGTAGCATTTTCATTAATTTAGGCAAAATGCTTTACAAATAAAAAAACATACATGTAAATACTTCAATGAACTATTTGCAGTATACTATTACTGCAAAGAACTAATAGTCCTTTTAAGGCTCTAGATTATTGCTCAATACCAAATATTAATCAATTTCGTAAAGTCGTTTAAGTCTCTACGCCTTATGGTTCCAGAGATATGGCGATGAGTCAATAAATACCTGGATATCTTTTATATATATAGATAAAGCCTTTATTCAAGTAGGCTCAAAAAGCACTTTTGAATCGTCAGTAGTCTATCCGTTGGTAACAAATCTACCACCGGTTCGGAAAGTTGATTTCGCTGAGAAGAAGCCGGCAAGAAACTCAACGGTTACTCCTTTAAACATAGCTTTTTGTAGGTTACAATGTGTTTAGCTTTCATATGCAACTGGAATCATGTCCAAACATCTTTATCGCTTAAAAAATCTTCCACATTATAATATGCCTTTTTTATTAGGACATTTTTAACATACTTCTTAAAACTATGTGGAGGCAAACCCAGAAGTGATTCAACCCGACAAATGACTTCCGAACCCTTTTGACTCTAAAATATGGCAATACAAGTTTATTTCTTGTATTAAAGTTGTTCATTATACTATTTATCGAACTACTGTGGTTATGCCACTATAACTACTTTATTTATTTTATTGCACACAAATACATTACAAGTTACTTTTAGAAATAAACAATGTTAAGGATAGCGAAGTGCGCAAAGATGGCCTTATCGCTATAGCGATCTCTTACAGACAACCTTTGATGAGAGGAGAAGTAAGCAGAAGCTGGAGGTGCAAAGAAGTACAGACACGGACGTTATATGTCTATAAGACAATTATACAATATATATAAAATGTACATATAATTATGTGTGTGTGTGTGTGTGTGTGTGTGTGTGTGTGTGCGTGCGCGTGCGTGTATGTATACGTATGTAAATAATATAATATGGGCGTAAATGTAATACATACAATAGCTATGAACTTAATCATTTTGTATTTTAGTTATCATTACTTTTTTATATTTTAAAAGTTAATAAAAGTGCCGACAATAATCAAACCATATTATTCATAGCTCTGTATTAATCATTATCCTATTAAATTTTATTAAATTTCGTTTCAAAACCTGTATAATACTTTTAAAAATATTAAAATCAAACATTCCATTCAAAAGATATGACGGTTTTAAAAATATCAATATTTAATTGAAAGAAACTGGCAAGAAACTCAACGGTTACGCTTTTAAACATAATTTTTGTACGTTACAACGTGTTTAGATTTGATTTGCAACTGGAATTAAGTCCAATTATCATTGTCACTTAAATAATCTTCAATATTATAATACGCTTTTTGTAATTTAAAACTATGTAGAGGCAAACCCAAAAGAGATTCGGATATCTCATTAAAAATGCGTATGCTTAACCCGTTAAATAATAATAATAAATACTGAGTATCTGCATAGACACAACCAAGCAGCCAAAATTCTCCACCAGGAACTTGCCCTGAAATACGGACTTGTGGATGAGAGGTTGCCAGTACTCGAATGTGGCGCCGTCCGACTCTATTGGGACCGGTCCATTATCACGGATAGGACTATACTGGCCAACAAGCCTGACATCGTGATAATGGACCGGGCACAGTCTCGGGTGTTTTTGGTGGATATTACGATCCCGTATGACGAGAATCTCGTGCGAGCTGAGACAGAGAAAAAGCGCAAGTACCTGGATCTGGCGCACGAGATTACCGCCATGTGGGG
>JACTOM010000907.1:433522-444621 GCA_015832385.1 Elymnias hypermnestra
TTACTATCCAGCCCAAACTGTACCTTGAGGAATTGGTGGTAAAGAGGCGAGTCCATCTTTCCAATAAACATCCTCAAGATGCTGTTTGTGCTGGAACGTAACCTTGTCAACAAAGACGCCAGCCTTTTTCTTTGCAGGGCAAAGAAATCATCCATCCTTGCCTCAGTAAACATGACCGATGCCGAGCAAAATCTGGGTAGGCCGAACAACATACGGAACGCGTTATTGTATTGAACCCTAAAAGTGTCCAGTGCCTTTTGGGTGTAATTAGTCCAAAGGGTCCCAGTGTAGAAGGTCTGGCAATACGCTTTAAAAAGCGTATTTTAACCTCCTCGCTGCACCGGGAGAACTTTCGGACTATCATGTTACACCGAACTGCTAGAGCTCTGCGCTCTTTCTATGTCTGCCTGATCCTTAAGGTCCTCCGAAACATAATGTCCCAGATATTTAAATATTGTGACCCTCTTAAGAGTAGCCCCATTCAAGGTAATTTGAGGCTCATAATGGACATGTTTGTGAGGGATAAATGAACTGAACCTTTTCCATTCTAGTGATAGTATAAATAGAAAATAAATTCCGAGGAATAGAATCAACTAAAGCAATAACTTATAAGTATAAACCTGCCTGCGGCCAATTCGATAGCACAAAGCCTAGCGAGTTTTCTGTAGAGATAGGCGAGTTGGAATAAGTACGCCTTTATACGAAGGTCTTAGTTTATAATTGGTTTTAGATGTCATGGGTTAAGTAAGAAGTAATCTGTATATATATAAACCTATTGCTGTTCGTTAGTAACGCTAACATTTGATAAGTAGCAGCCCATTAACGTCCCACAGCTGGGCACAGGCCTCTTCACTCGCATGAGGTTTTTATAGCATAGATCCACCACGCTGCTCCACTGCGGATTGGCAGGCATACACAAAGTGCATTCTCTATTCCTTCACTCTCATAGTCCGATGTGACGGGAATCCGACACGACCAGAGAGAGATTAGGCGCAGGACCGACGGCTTAACGTGCTCTCCGAGCCACGAGGGTGGATCACACCGCCAATTTTTTCCCAACTTCGGGCAAATATTGAGAAAATCTTAATAGAAAACTTAATATCTATCTTGAATTGGCCCAACCCGGGACTCGAACCCAGGATGATGCTAACCACTTGACCAATAAGGCAGTTGAAGATTATATAACTAATAAATATGTTTGGACTTGATTCCAGTTGCACATTGTAACACAAGAGTAATCGCTGAGTTTCTTGCCGGTTTCTTGTCAGTCGAATCAACTTTTCGAACCAGTTGTAACCTTACAAACATATAAATAAATATGTCCTTGGTGATATATTGTATTTCGTGAATATAAGAATACGAAGAACACTATAAAAGAATACACAATTATTTCTTACTTTTTAGAGCATATTAATATATTTGTAAGTTTGTTTTGAAGGCGGTTCTTTTTTTGTTGAAATTTTTATTGGCAGGCATACACAAAGTTCATTCTCTATTCCTTCACTCTCATAGTCCGATGTGACGGGAATCCGACACGACCGGAGAGAGATCAGGCGCAGGACTGACGGCTTAACGTGCTCTCCGAGGCATGGGGGTTGATCACACCGCCAACTTCCCAATTTCGGACAAATATTGAGAAAATCTTAATAGAAAACTCAATATTGATTTTTTAATTGACCCGACCCGGGACTCCCAGGACCTCATGTCTGTAGTCGACCTGCAAAACTTGATAACGACTGGGCTTTTTCGCTCATTTTGAATTATTTGCGGAAGTCCAGTGTTTTTTCCAATTTATTTCGCCGGTATCACGTAGAAGTAGAAGACGCGCGTACAAGGATTTTTTGTAAACGTAACTGCTATTCCTATATTTAATATTTTCATTTATCTAAAAAAATACTTGTACTTGGGTACTTGTATCTTCTACAACTTTAAACTTTAAACTACCCGAAAGCAACAAACAAGACCACACGTATATATTATATAAGAAGACAACTGCTTTATACACATACACAAAATGAGACAATATTACAGTTTTATTAATTCTGATATATTTACAGAGAAAATTACAAAATTTACTAAATACTAGCATTACAAGAAAGTATCGCCGCAAATCACACGTCCTGTCAAATTGAATTTAAACGCATACTTTTGTTTTTGACATTTGACATTGACAACCAGAAATTTCTGAACGCAACTATAATATTTGACGTACTTTGGCGGGAATCTGGACGTAAGCTCGGAATTCTCTTTCCAGTTAAGTTTTTACCACATTTGTTACTAAAATTAAAACATTCATGCAATTATCATTCAGATTTTTTATTTCTGAGGCGGTTATGTTCGATGCTATTGTAAAATTTATACACACTACTCACAAAAGTTAAAGTATTTAAAAAAAAAAAAAAACTTTAAAAATTGACGTTTATGGTTTGATCGACGATAATTTTGAACCAAACCAAATTCATAAGGTTCCACTGCTGAGCACAAGAATTAGGGTATAGACCCACTGCTCAAGACTGCTGGATGGCAGGAATAACAAACACTTTATTTTTTCACTCTCATAGTGTGATGTGACTACAATCAGACACTTATGGAGACAGATCAGGCACGGGGGTGGAGCACACCGACAAATACACAACACATGGCTAATACTGAGAATTTCTTAACAGATAAATCAATACGGCTTTTTGAGTTAACTCCAACTCGAACTTAAAACTTAGTTTCCCCATATTCCCACGCAGTGGCCTAGCTATGTAAACTGTTTTACGGTACACATTTAACGGTTGAGACCATGACTGATCGCCTGCCCGCGGACCTGGATTAATGTGCAGGTAGATATATAAAATTGAACCACTACACTGACCAGTACAAAAAAGTTTATTGAAATTAGCTTACTTACTCCTGATACGCCGTCGAATCCAACTTGGTTGGGCAGCGTTCGGTAAGTTCCGGAAGACTTTTTCGTCCAATATCCCTCAGTGCCTGAAGACTAAAGTCTTCGAATAGTGCATGTTGCCAGTGCTTACCTATGGATCGGAAACGTGGTCGCTGACTATGTGCCTCATACGAAAGCTTAGAGTCATTCAGCGTGCGATGGAGAGGGCTATGCTCGGAGTTTCTCTACGCGATCAAATAAGAAATGAGGAGATCCGTAGCAGAACCAAAGTCATCGACATAGCCCTACGACTCGCGAACCTGAAGTGGCAATGGGCGGGGCACATAGTCCGACAAACCGATGGACGTTGGGGCCGGAAGGTGCTGAAATGGCGACCCCGCACCGCACGACGTAGTGTAGGAAGACCCCCCACAAGGTAGACCGACGATATAAGGAGGGTCGCCGGTAGCCGCTGGAGCCAGGCGGCGCAAGATCGGGCCTTGTGGGCATCATTTCGTGAGACCCATGTCCAGCAGTGGACGCCCATCGGTTGAAGCAACGACGACGACGACGACGATTGTTATCCGTCAAATTGACAACACTGCCAACCTACAGAAAGAATTTCGGGGATTTCCCTAAGCCTAACTTTTCAATTTATCTCAACTGAGTTCTCATGATTAAAGTGGGGTTGCTTGTCATATTTATTATGAAATGAGAGAAATTTCCAAAAGTGCAGTTCGATCGATATTTCTGGATAATTCGAGAGCCTCCTGAGCTTAAGGGCCCAGAGGCACTGCCCCACCTACTGTCAGCATACTGTATTATTTTAGTGTTAATATTGCTAATGTGCCTACAAAAGTCATAAGTCGCAATATTGAACAGTAACGGCGATAAAGGGTCCCCTTGGGTCAAGCCCCGACTCGTGTTCCGTAACACGATTTGATCCTGCGACTTTATTTTTAACTTACGAAATTTTAATAATTCCCACAAATAGCTACAAATTTTTGATCCTACACCTAACTGATCTAGTTTACCTAACAAAACACATATATCGACATTATTGTACGCGTTGTCTATATCAATAAAACACCCCACTGTTATTTCATTTTTTGTAAAACCTACTTGAATATCTGTTACAAGTTTACTTAGTCCATCTAAGCAAGAATTAAAATGTCTGAAACCTATAGCATTATCTTAGAATATATGGTTTCGTTCCATGAACCACTCCAATCTCTTATTAATAATTGAATGAAAAATTTTACAGACGCAAGAAATCAAGCAGATTGGTCTTAAAGACATGAAGCTATCTAGATTTCGGCCAGGCTTAGGAATAGGCAAGACAGTGATATCACGCCATTGAGAGGGTACAAAACTCTTTTTTAGAAATATATTATAAAGATTAACCAACCATCTTTTAGCAACTAATGGCAAATTAAAAATCATTGAAAATGAAATGTCGTCACAACCGGGGGCAGTGTCTTTGACTTTTATTGATTTATCTAGCTCGTGAACTGTAATGGGTATTTCTAATAAAATATTATTCGACTTAAATACCGGTTTGGGGGGAGAAACGTAGTCAGGACATAAGTTTTGTAGAAGAACGTGTGATTTATCAAGATCAATATGTTGGCGAGTAAGTTTATGACCCTTCAGCCAACTCATCCGGTACCACATATCACCAACTGATGTGTTTTCATCTATTGACGAGTAAAATTGGCGATATAGTTTAGATTCTTCCCGCCTAATATCCCTCTGACAATCGGCGACAGCTGTTTCTAGGTTTTTCAAATTAGATGGGGTTGGGTTACGTCTGAATAAACCTAATGCTAACCTTCTTTTAGCAACAGAATGTGAAAGATGCCGGTTCCAATAAGCTCTGGGTATAAAATTAGTTTCAGGATTTAAACAAAATTTAATATAAGGTATATTTAATTCAGCTGCTTTATTAATATTTTCAATGAAAAGATTATATGCCGTCTGAGGATCTTCTGGCAATTCCAAATTTAAAAGTGAGTTTTCTAGGCATGTCTGATAGCTCTCCCACTGTCTCTTATACACATCTGGCAGTGTCTTTGACTTTTATTGATTTATCTAGCTCGTGAACTGTAATGGGTATTTCTAATAAAATATTATTCGACTTAAATACCGGTTTGGGGGGAGAAACGTAGTCAGGACATAAGTTTTTTAGAAGAGCGTGTGATTTATCAAGATCAATATGTTGGCGAGTAAGTTTGTTACTATGTTACTCAGTGATAATGTAGCTTTCTAATGAAAAAGGAATTATTAAAATCGGTCCAGTACTTTTTGAGTTTATTCGTTACATACAAAAATACAAATCTTTCCACTTTATAATATTAGTGTAGATTAAAAATAGTAGGTACATGAAATTATTGAATGTTGTGTGGCAAATTAAAATGCCACGTGTTATTTGTAAATATTAAAATTATCCGCCCTCACTTGGAGCAATGGCTGGGTAGATGACAAGGTGTGCTTTTCTAACGTTTGGTGCAGGTGCTAACCGGTTATGGCTGCATTGGAAAATACCCGCACCATATCGTTGGCTGTGAGCCGTAGGCCACTTGCCACGAGAGTGGTGCTCACACAGTGAGTGTGGACACAGCGGACACTGCTTGAGGATCCCTCGTTGGCAAGTATTATAGGTGCAATGCTTGTCAACGAGTGGGTCTGGAATGCTGTTACCACCTTTGGCGAAACTATCATTTCACGGCAAAGAGAGAGGGCGAATGTAGCTGAAGTATATTTCCCCGGACGGAGGGGAATAGAAAACAGGAGACGGAGCTTTATCTAACTCCTCCCCCTATAGTACACTTTAAAGCCGGCTTCATTCGGAGTGGTCAGAGTGGAATGCCACAACGAACCTCTGGTCCATCCATTCTCAAATGACGAGGGCTCCGCTGGGTTTTAGTGGGTATTCTGGTACTACCGGCGAGTCCCACACTCCCGTCTGTATTCCAGGCGGGGTGCGTAAATTCATTTCCCAACGAGAAAGAAAAAAAATATTAAAACTACCTACCCTCATGTGCCTAAAGAAGATTAACTTCAAAACTATACGAGTAAAACCGCAGGGAAAAGCTAGTAAATATATTCATTGAAGACTATATTTTGGTATATTTTTATTGCATCGCTGTTTGAATTATAAATTGAACCAATATTGGCTTGAAGTGAAGCTGATATAAGCACTGAAGTGCATATATGAAGCACGGATACTCAACAGTTTATCGTACCGTATAGCTATCTCAATGTGGATTATTTGAGACTAATTTATAAACGGGATTTTGTCTGTGCTGTCCTAGCTAGTTATTTACTACAGTTTATTCGCGTTAAGAATGCTATGAATCATCATTCTAGTCCCGCCTCCAAACCAATCGAATAAAAAATAATAAATAATAAATAAAAATGTTTATTAG
Source organism: Elymnias hypermnestra (assembly GCA_015832385.1). Classification (NCBI taxonomy): domain Eukaryota; kingdom Metazoa; phylum Arthropoda; class Insecta; order Lepidoptera; family Nymphalidae; genus Elymnias; species Elymnias hypermnestra. The sequence continues at coordinate 439,823 of JACTOM010000907.1, forward strand.
GAACAAAATCAACTATGGTATAAAACATGTGTGGCCTAACAACTGCATTAGTCAAAGACTGAGTCGCATTTGTTAGGCCTTCCGCTATACAATGATCCAGACGTTGCGAAAAAAGTAAAAACACTTAAACAACAATTTGCATTTTGCATTAAGTTATACAATTATTGCAATCACATGCATGTGTATACGTGTGTGTGTTTGTGTATGTGTGCGTGCGTGAGTGTGTGTGTTAGAATTTGATTTGAATTGTTACATAATATTTATAACTTATTAATAGTTAACAAATTTTCTCTATCATTATAACCCTTAATTCGACGTAGTTTTTTGTAGCAAAAAAAACTGATAAACATATGACTTTGACGTCAACGCTATTTTTGACGAAAACTGACATTTTGAGTGTTGCCATTATTCAAATTATATTTTCAACTAAATATTTTACATGTTACCAACACACTAAAATAAAAATCTCACGTAATTTTTCTCTAAACTAGTTCAGTAGATTTTTTTTAATTAGTTGTTCGTCACACTGGACACTATCGAATTAAGGATTATGCCAGATAATGATAATATTTTTGCAAGCGTTCATATTTAAGGGATAAATTTTAAGGTTTTTGTTTATACGATTATATAAAAGAGATCTTAGGAAAGGAAATAGACGTCGAGAAAAGGATGTTTTACAGTAATAAGATACACAAACTGAGTCAGTCGTTTGTTTGTTTTCAATAAGACTTGGATTATAGGGCAATTGTTTATGTTGACGGAGTACTGTATGAAGAACATCGCAAAGAGCATAGAGATCCTTCGTTGGGAATAATTTCGGTTAACAGGTCATTACCTTCAGCAAAGCTCTCTGCGCTCTCTAAACTCGGATGAAGAGAGTCTTCCCAGCTCCTCCCCATAAAGGAATACAATATGTGATTATAGACTGAGCTAATGCATAGTACACAATTTTCATGAGCGAAAGATCAGCTACCTGACGAAGATTTCTGAAAATAAATATGAGTTTCCTGATTCGAGTAACAATCGAATCTATTTGATACCTCCAATTTAAAAAGAAATCTATTTGGACTCCAAGATATTTTATATGATCAACTCGCTCAATAGGTTTACAATTGCATGAGTTTATAGGGTTTTGTTGGCATTTATGGACTTTGAGAAGGAAGGATGACGAGGGTAGGGATGGGCTCTTTATTCCAAACGTGATATATTTTGTTTTTTCAGGATTAAGTGTAAGTAAATTACACTTCAACCAACTAACTACAACACTTAGTGCATTATCAGCATTTGTTTTAACCTCTAACCACTTGTCGCCCTCAATGAGTCCTCAAAATCTTTTTAAATTACAAGGTACAAGTATACAGTGACCAATCTGTAATTTGATTGAGTCTGGACTGGAACTGGACTGGCTTCGGTCGTGGCTAGTTATCACCCTACAAGCAAAATGTGCCGTCAGGCAAAGAAATTTGTATTACAGTACGATGCTGTGTAGAAACCAGAAGAGGTAACTTGCTTCTTATTATTAGCGCGCTTTTATCTAATACTGTATCATCATTTAACATCAGATGTGATCACTATAAAGCGCTAATCTGTCAGTAATCCATAAAAACAAAAGTAATCGGCTGACACCGACTCCAAATATAACAATACGACGAACACTATAAACGAATACGCAATTATTTCTTACTTTTTCGAGCATATTAATGTATTTGTAAGTTTGTTTTGAAGGCGGTTCTTTTTTTGTTAAAATTTATATTTATTTTTTGATTTTTAGTGAATCTGAAGTAAACTAACAAATTTGTCTCAATATGTGTACACCTAAAACGCGTTTCTCATATGAGATAACACCGTTTAAATGAAACAACTTTACAAAGTTAAATTTACATTAATATCGCCACACCCGGGATCGAACCCGAAACCCTTATACCACCGCTTCACACATAATTCACCTTTCAAATATTGCAATGCAGCAACAAACGTAAGGTCATTGGCATTTGATTACAGACAGTTATAGATTTTGCCAAAAATCACACTCTTACTGTAAGCCGTTGAGGAGTTCCATTGATCTTCATATTTAACTACGACTAGCACTTGACCATACCGAAGTTACGGTAGGCGACTCAAATATCTGGATAGCTTATAGAAGATTCTGCCGAGTATCGTTGATTTGCTCCTAAGAATTGAAGAGTTCCGTCACTTTGTCATAGATTCCATCATCAGAACCTTACCAAAGTATCACAAAACAACCCTTGTAGTATATACTTTCTAATAAAAAAAAGAATCATCGAAATCGGTTTTCGTGATGTTGACTTATTCGGCCATGTTTACGCAAATTTAAGACTTATCCGGTTTTGTCATGGATGACATCATCAGAACTGGTTTTAAAAAAATGGCACCTTATGACGAGCACCACCTTTCATTTAAAAAAAAATCATCAAGATCGGTCCACCCAGTCGGGAGATATGAGGTAACAAACAAAAAAAATACAGACGAATTGATAACCTCCTCCTTTTTTTGAAGTCGGTTAAAAATACATTCTATATATTGTATATTTCGTGTAGATTGTAACTGCTTATAGTAAGTGCTTAAGTATTTAGTTAGAATAGATATTTTAGAAGATATCAGGGATTTAAAACTGTCAGTTAAAACTGCCTCATTGGTCTAGTGGTTAGCATGTTCGACTACAGACATGAGGTCCTGGGTTGGAATCCCGGGTCGGGCCAATTCGAAATAGATATTGAGTTTTCTATTAAGATTTTCTCAATATTGCCTGAAGTTGGAAAGTAGGCGGTGTGATCTACCTCCGTGCCTCGGAGAGCACGTTAAGCCGTCGGTCCTGCGCCTGATCTCTGTCCGCGAGCGTCGGATTCCCGTCACACCGGACTATGAGATTGAAGGAATAGAGAGCACACTTGTGTGGGTGGGTCTATGGCTCAGAAAACCCTCTCTCAAATGAGCGAGGAGGTCTGTGCCCAGCAGTGGGACGTTAATGAGCTGCTAGTTACTTACCTTTTAAAAGTTACATAATCATCAAATAGCGTACTCATACTGTTATTATTATGCTATTTATTGTTTTTGAAAGTAAAAGTTTAAAGAAATATAGCATAGGATACCGATACAAGGCACCTGTCTACTAAAAATTCACAATTTACTTTAATTAATGTCAGAAAATCTTTACAGTTGATGTTGTTTTAGGTTGTTTGCATACTGCTTAAGGCGGTGTCGTCCAATTAACAAGGAATCGCTGAAATAAGCTCTCTAAGATTAGTTTAAGATGAAATTATATTTACTAGTAGTCGTCCAGTGGTCGAAATTAGGCCATACATAATTTAAACTACAAGTCTGATTCTATTGTCAAAGACTATATTAAAAATAGTTGTAGTAATCTATTTATATAACAAGGAGTCAATATTTACTTATTTCACTGTCCTATTTTATTATAATCAAGAGCAAAGACCAATAAAATTACCTAAAACATCGTAAATTTTAAACCTATCTACTATACTGACTTCTGTAATATAACCTCCTTAGTGCTTTTGACAATTAAACTTTTTTAATGTCACCTTATGACGTTTGACATATTGTCACCGATTGACAGATACGCATATATACTCTATGTGTGTAAAGTAAGTAGCAGCCCATTAACGTCCCACTACTGGGCACAGGCCTCCTCACTCATACGAGAGAGGGTTTCTAGAACATAGACCCACCACGCTGCTCCACTGTGGATTGGCAGGAATAGTACACAAGTGCATTCTCTGTTCCTTCACTCTCATGGTCCGTTGGGACAGGAATCCGACACGACCGGAGAGAGATCAGGCGCAGGAGCGACGGCTTAATGTGCTCTCCCAGGCACGGGGGTGGATCACACCGCCAACTTCCCAACTTCGGGCAAATATTGAGAAAATCTTAATAGAAAACTCAATATCGATTTAGAATTGTCCCGACCCGGGATTCGAACCCAGGACCTCATGTCTGTAGTCGAACATGCTAACCACTAGACCAATGAGGCAGTCTATGTGTGTGTGTAATGTATTTTTTTATTGATGTAACGTATTTCTTACGTATAATTTTATAAAAATATTACCATTTTGCACTCCTCTATATAAACTATAAATGTGGGAAATTTTGCTTCACGTATAAATATATATATTGTTATAGCAAGTTTTGACAACAGCTTATTACTCTATCGTGAAAGATTTAATAAAATAAGATTTTGCTTATATCTGACAGAGTAGCGCTTAAACAAAATCGCACGCGTTGGGAACTTCAAAAATATAAACTTTTTTAATGTCACCTTATGACATTTGACGTCAGCGATTGACAGATACCCATATATAGTCTATATGAGCGTGTGTAATATACTTTTAGATTTTTTATGCATAATTTTTTTAATATTTTCATTGTGCACTCCTTCTCTACACGAATTATAAGTGTGGGACATTTCATACTCTTCAGTCCGCGCAATTTTCGTAATAACATGTCTCAATTCTATTAATATATACATGACTCTATAGCCTATTCATGGATAACAGTTTGACAGATTTAAAAGAAAGTATGTATGGGTTAAGAATGAATAAATTACTCATCACATGTTAACTCTACGCTGATGATGAAGTAAATCAAATCAAAATATCTTTATTCAAGTAGGCATATTACAGCACTTTTTAATCGTCAAATTTTTGTTTTTTCTTTTCTTTTCCACACTCTAATTCTAATGTACGTCTGATGATGATACTCCAGAACGACTTAAAATCTAAAGTAACAAGGGTTCCTTCGCGCCCTGATCCGAGAAGAGCCCA
>JACTOM010000907.1:444902-490017 GCA_015832385.1 Elymnias hypermnestra
GGATTTAGAAGAGGAATGGGATGTACGGATCAGGTCTTTTCTTTACGGTGCATAACTGAAAAATGTTTGGCTAAACACCAAAAAGTTTATTGCGCGTTCGTAGATTTAGAAAAGGCCTATGATCGAGTGGTGAGGAATGAGCTGTGGTCAACGTTATCTACGTATGGGGTGAGCGGTTGTCTGATCCAAGCATTGAAGTCTCTCTATGAGGGTTCTAGTGCCTGTGTCAGAATAAACGGAGCGTACACGGAGTGGTTTCCTGTCGAAAGAGGTGTTCGACAGGGATGTGTTGCGTCACCATGGCTGTTCAACCTTTTCATGGATAAATGTTTGACAGATTTAAAAGAAAGTATGTATGGGTTAAGAATGAATGAATTACTCATCAAATGTTTACTCTACGCTGATGATCAAGTAATACTTGCGTCATCCGCTAACGAGCTTCAGGAGATGCTAAATATTATGAATGAAGCTTTGAAAGGGAAAGGAATGAAAGTGAATGTAAACAAAACGAAAGTTATGCTTTTTGAACGAGATGAATCTATGATGAATGGCAATATTTTGATAGATGGGGAACAAGTGGAAGAGGTGAAAGAATTTGTATACTTGGGATCTAAATTTACAAAAGATGGAACATGCGAAAGTGATATGCAAGGATCGTGGCAAGTGGAATGACGTGGTCGCTGCCTAACCCTATGGGAATGAGGCGTGATGCTATGTATGTATGTATGCTATAGCTTTGACAACAGCTTACTACTCTATAGTCAAGGTTAATAGGGTTGATCTTGTATCTGACGCGGTAGCACAACTAAATCGCATGCGTTGGGAACTTTGACAATATAAACTTTTTTGATGTAACCTTCTTCTTTTTCTTCTTTGAATATTTGGCTTTCAGGTGTGACAAGGCACACGCAATTTCGCCAGTGTCACGTTAATTGGAGAAGGCACGTAAGAGATTGTACGGTTTCTGTGATAGTAAACCAAAATTTTGATAATCTACAAATAGTTGACACCTTCTTCATTTACCACCACTAAAAAAAAATTCAATGGTTAGGCACGACACAATACAACATATGATAAACACTTATTACAAAACATTCACAACTTAATACTGTTACATTTAATAAATTTACAATGATATTTACAATAGGGACTATACACAAGGGTTAACAAATACTCAATATTTAAAGGAAAAGGAACAGTGGAAGGAATAATGTCATATATGGGATGAAATTTTAGGACAGTTGAGCATGAGGTGGGAAACAGTTCCTTCGTCCAGGTCTCATTCACAAATTGAATTGTCCCTGTTCTACAGTTTCGGTAGGTGTACAGGGGAATACAAGTGACCAACAAACCGCATTCGTGAAAGAGTAGATGTTACAAAGCGATTTGCATAACTATGAAGAAAAAACCAGGGTCGCCTTGGAATATTTGGCTGGATGGTGGCATAATATTTGCCTTTAGCCAATTTTGATGAACTCCAGTATGAGTTCCAAGACTCTTCCGTGTAAGACTTGGAAAGTGAACTTATATCATGTGAAAAGTTTTGAAAGTGATCAAGCGTTCCATCTTGGACTGCTACTTTAGCGCTGATGTTACCTTCTGACATATGACATCTGTCAATGTCGCGTGTGTGTAAAGTGTTTTTTTATTGATATAATGTATTTTTTCTAGCATAATTAAAAAAAAATGTTATCGTTGTGCATTTATTGTCTATATAAACTATAAGTGTGGGGAATTTTATATACCTGCGTGCAGTTTTCGTAATAACATGTATTAAACTATATTAAATTTAATAATATATCGATTGTACTGTAACAAGTATTGAAACCAGGTTATCATCTTATCGTCAAATATTTAGTTAGGTTTTTCTTATATCTGACAGAATACCGCTTAAATAAAATCGTACGCGTTGGTAAGTTTGACGACCTCGTACTCGTGTGCAAGTATGATTTACTTCGATCTTCGTTAAGGTAAATGGTGGAAGACTTTGGCCATGGCTAGCTACCACCCTACCAGCAAAGATGTAACGTCAAGCAAGAGATTTGTGCTCCGGTACGATGCTGCGTAGAAACCATAAGATGTTAATTGCCTCTTAATAGATTAGCGCGCTTCCATCTTAGACAGTATCATCAGTAACCAGCTATGGACTGTCAAGCTTTAAACTATCACCAATAAAAAGAAGCAGATGCAAGCCCGCTAATTTGCTTGGATAACTATATATTGATTGGCAGCACGTTTTTACTGGCAGGGTGGTAACTTGCCACGGCCGATGCCTCTTACTAATCCAATGTCATTAAAAGTGAAGAGATAGTTTATTTAAACTTGAAAAATGCTGCAAAAGCCGGATAAAATTATTCGTTTTGAGGTTTTCCGTTGCGTGCCTAAACGGTTACAGTTACGCAACTATTATATATAACGAAATTAATCGCCTTGAAACCATCCAGTATAGTGCATTCATATCTTTCAGGGTTTACTTACTTTAGCCCCTTTTAAAGTAACAAAGTTTGTCGTCGTCTCAACCGATGGACGTCCACTGCTGGACAAAGGTCTCTTTTAATGAATTCCAATGGGCCCGATCTTGCGCCGCTTGTATCCAGCGGCTGCCAGCGACCCGCCTGATATCATCGGTCCACCTGGTTGGGGTCTGTGTTGGGTTCCTCGCAGCATTCTGCGGGGTACGGCCCTCGAGGCAGGGCCTCATTGCCCGGGCATCTTTCCTCGGGCTTTCAGTAAATGCCCGGTACTCTTTTTTGCCCGTATTTTCTACGGGCTGGTCCCCGCCGGCGACGCCTGCGGGTCCATTCTGGTCAATTCCGAGGGGGATGTGTTCCGAGTGTTGCTTCTACTGCGTCATCTTCGCCGCTATCACCTACGGCTGGTGGTGGTGACAGCAGGAGCTCCCGAGGCAGACGACGCCCAGTGTTTGCCATTCTTTGGTACTGGCTGGCATTGCCGTGGAGATGTGTATGCGGAGAGTTATCCGCCAGGCGGAACATACTCCTCGCAAGCTGGCGGACGAACACCTCCACGGTGGGCGTCCTGGTATCACGAATACGGTTGGGTTTTCCGGTGCAAGGCCGCCACTCTAGCACCTTCGGGCCCCAACGTCCATCGGTTCTGCGAACTATGTGCCCTGCCCATTGCCACTTCACAAAATTAGCTCTATTTTAATCTCTTTTTTTTGTTTTGCAGATAACAATCGAAACATATTGCAAATTGAGGATTTTATACTTGACTCTTTATACGTAGTCGATTTCTTGATAATAAAAGTATGTTTTTAATTTATATAGGTGACATATAAACCAATGGATTTTTCGCATCGGTGTATAGAATCCTCTATCTCATGAATATATTGAACGTCCGTGTTATCCTGTCGCCATGGACGATTCAATATTGCTCTTTACGACCACATTAAAATAAAGCTGTGATATTTTCGGTTGCTCTTCCCTAAACCCGGGTCAATGTTGAAAAGATAAACGTTCATTGTGTATTAAATAATATAATCAATCGATATATCTCACTAATATTAGGAAGTAACTGATTCGCGCAACTCTATCTGCACCTAATTACCTTAGCATAAAAACGGTTATATTTAGCCAACCTTAAAAGATAGACATACGCTGTTGTAGACTATTTTTTAGAACTTTTAAGGCTCTGAAAATGAAAAAAAGATCAGATTTTGAAACATTTATTGTTGATGCACCGCTCCTTTTGTTCTTAGTGTGACGATAGGCTTGATAAATGATGGACCTTGATAAATGTTTTGGAATATTAGGAGGCTTCGGTCGTGGCTTTTTGCAACCCTATTAGTAAAAACGAGCCTCCAAGCAAAATTTTCGTTCTGTTACCATGCTATATAGAAACAATAAGAGGTAACCCCTTACCAGATTAGCGCACCACTATCTTAGACTATCATTAGTTTTAGTTTTTATTGCTGATAATTTAGTGCTTGAGAATGATCACACCTGAACGTAAATAATAATACAGTCTAAGATGGCAGAGCACTAATTTGGTAAGAGGCAATTTACCTCTTATGGTTTCTACACAGGATCGTACCGGAACACAATTTAGCGTTAAAAATAGCGTTCAAGCAATCAGACTCTTCATAATAAAAAAATAAGGGTGTATGCTTGAAAGCGCCAAAACCAAGAACTAAGTTATTATTTCCAGACTTGTTTGGAATTTTCCATATAGTAAGTTTATATACTATTTATAACTGCCGCATTGGTCTGAACTGCCTCATTGGTCTAGTGGTTAGCATGTTCGACTACAGACATGAGGTCCTGGGTTCGAGTCCCGGGTCGGGCNAAAAACGGACTGAGACGCGTTTCTCCCTTACACCCCGCCGGGGTGTCGAGGTGCCGAGGGTCGCTGGTAGCTGAGGGTCGCCGGTAGCCGTTGGAGCTAGGCGGCGCAAGATCAGGCCTTGTGGCGGTCATTACGTGAGACCTATATCCAACAGTGGACGTCCATCGGTTGAAGCGACGACGAGCGACGACGAATTTACCTCTTATAGTTTCTATACAGCATCGTACCGAAACACAATTTAGCGTTAAAAATAGCGTTCGAGCAATGAAACTCTTCATAATAAAAAAATAAGAGTGTATCCTTGACAGCGCCAAAACCAAATACTAAGTTATTATTCCCAGACTTGGTTGTAATTTATAAACTTACTATATAACCATATAGTAAGTTTATAAATTGGCATATTTTTTTACTTATATGCATATTAGTTGACCGGCATGTATCTTAAGTAGAAACAAATCTAAGGATATTAAAGGCATCTATGGTACCAGGTTCAACCCCTGTTAGGGCGATTTAGGTAATTTTTATTTTGAAATTGGTCTAAGTCTGTATTATTCGGAGGCTTCGGCTTTGGCTAGATACCAACCCACCCTAAAATATGACGTCAAAAGTTTAATTATGTATTTAACTTTTATTGCTCTGTATAACTGAATATTATTACGAATAAATAAAATGTTATTCACAATTACATTGAAGTCTCAGATATATATTACTAAGTTACAATAGTTCTAACTATGGAATTACAACAAACTTAGGAGCAAACAAGAAATGCAATATACAATGAGTAATAGAGTTTGAAACTCCATTTCGTCGTTCATTTGAGTATGCAGTGGCCATAAAATCAATAGTACAATCGTATTCAACTATGTAAAACATCGGGAAACTATTTATTATCTATTAAAAGCTTTTCAGAACTTTTTTTTTATACTTTAAGTTTCAACCGTTTGAAATATCGTTTGTTATTTAAACAGTGGGTTAGTTATAGCTGACCTAATAATTTTTAATGTAAAGAAAATAATTTTAATGTAAAAAGAAACCTAGGTATTTAAACTTTATCTGAGTCTAGATTGGTGGCAGGCTTCGGTTTTGCCTAGTTACCACCGAATTAGAGGTGAATTAACTTTTTAGCAGATTAGCGCGCTTTCATCTTATACGGTCGAATTCCTACTATCGAATAATTTTAAGCTGAAGAATTTGTTTGAATACGCAAATCTCAGGAACTACTGGTTCGATTTTAAAAAATCTTTCAGTGATAGATAGCCTATATATTGAGGTAAGCTACAGACTTTTAATCATCACGCTAAGAATAATAGTAGCGGTGCACCAAAGAAGAATGTAAAAAAAATCGGGGCGTTTTGTTCCTTCCACTGCCTACGCTGCGTAAATGGTTAAAGTTTCGTAAAAATCATATATGACAAAATTGTTCCCCGATAAATGTTCTATAAAAAACTTCACGACAGTGTATGTTTATCTTTTAAGTTTGGCTCACTATAACCTTATTCATAGTAACTAGCGAAAATCTCCTTGTACAGTATAACTCAATGGCGAAAGTTAAATTTCTTTGGCTTATATTGTATTAAATTCTATAATATAACGTTATTTTGTAGATTCATCTTATAAATAAGTATGTTGTGGTAATTACTCTCTAAACAGACACTTATACATATTCACAGATAAGACGTTTCACTTCAAAATTGATGATTTCTACTGCCAACACTGATGTTCAAGTAAAAAATATATAAATAGTTATTACCTTGAGGTCAGGCAGGTGAAAATAGCTTATCGATACCAATGGGTTTTTACACGAGCATCTACGATGTTTTATTATCGATAAAATCCTTGGTATTATCGATAATATAAGCTATAACGATACGTTATCGTACCTTTTTTGGTACAGGAAAACATCGCGAGAACAATTGCATATCCCGGAGACAGTTGTGGGACATGTGTAGCTTGCTAGTCCGCATTAGAGCTTGGTGGGTGTAAATCACAAAACCTTCTGTCCTATATATGAGGAAATCTGTAATCAGCAATGGAACGTGACTAACCTTCCGCTCCGCTGTTCGTTGGCTTATATCTTTTAAACTACTCAACGAATTTTAATACAGTTATCATCAATAGATAAAGTAATTCAAAAGGAATCTTTACATGTATAAAACATATATATTATAGTACAGAAAATAACTGCAATTCAAAGATTTGTAATGAGCAGTCGTAACAAACAGATTGTGTGATTAAATAGCAAACCATAACTAAACCTTAAGAGATAGATCAAATCTATGTTCTACTGTATTGTTTATCATAAAAAAACCCATCAAATAGTTGGTAAAAGTATATATATATCTTGAAAATATAACCCTCTGTAACCATTTTTATCTTTTAGATAATACAAAAATATATATGTTATTTATCAAGCTGTTTTATACAATACAGTTTATTCTATATTAAATTAAATACATTATATACGTTGTAAATTTAATGTAGATTTAAAAAAAACATTAATAAGTATAAACATAACACTTTTTTATACGATAAAACTGTTAAATAAACTATAGAATGTCACCAAAATGCGTAGGGCATTAATTCAAGTTTTTTTTTATTATTTATTCACATTTAAAGGGTGTCAGATACAAATATTTAGTAGAGGAAAATCAGACAACGCATTTGATATTCAGGTTTTGATATTGAATCTATCCATTTAGTTGATTCGACCGGATTACGATCGGGTCTGCGTACGAGAAAACCAGCATTATCTTAAATCAATGGACTATCCACGAAAACTATCTCGGACCCAAACTCCACGCATTACAATATGTCTACGATATCTTTATAAAGGATTTACTTTGAGAGTTACTTATAAAAGCCTACAATTCAAGTTCATAATTTAAAGGTTTCCACATTCAATGTCTTTCACTAACATTATAACTTTGTCACCGACAAAATTACTGAACAGAGAGATAGTCTAGAGCCTGAGAAAGGACTTCTTTTCGGTCGTATTCTTCAAGTTTGAAGATCGTGTCCATATTTTGGTGCCTGCCTCAGTTTTTTCACCCGTGCTTTCCATCCTGTTCGGTCCTCGGCGTTTCTTATGGCAGCAATTAGCACGGCCGCGTGGTCTTTTGCCCTCTACCTTGCCAGTAACTATTAACTTGTCTAAGTTGTTGGGCTGGCGTCGGGCTATGTGACCAAAGTACATACATACATAGCATAACGCCTCATTCCCATAGGGGTAGGCAGAGACCACGTCCTTCCACTTGTCACGATCCTTGCATATCTCCTTCGCTTCTTTCATTCTCATTAAACCTTTCATACAAGTTCGCCGGTTTAGAGTACTCTTGACCTGGCCGTTATTTAAAATGTCCTGGATTTGGTCCAGGAACGTTCGCCTTGGTTCACACAAATCCTTTTTGTCAGTCTCCTTTCGTTCATTCTCTCTACATGCCCAAACCATCTAAGCATACCTTTCCCAATTTTAGTCACTACGTCTTCTTTTAAACCACAACGTTCTCTTATCACACTATTTCTTACTCTGTCACTCAGTTTTAATCCACTCATGCTTCTCAACGCTCTCATCTCTACCGCATTTATTTTACTTTTGTGATTCTTCTGCCATACCCAACTTTCACTACCATACATAAGTGTTGGCACCAACACTCCAGCATGCACTGCCAGTCTAGCCCTTTGAGACACCATCTGGCTATTCATAAAAGCATGCAGAGCACCATTTACCATATTCCCTGCATTCACTCTNCCACCAGTCCAGACTCAGACAAATTAGAAAATACAATTTCCTAAATTCGTCCTACCGGGGATCGAACCCGGGACCTCCGCTAGCAAAGCGAATACTCGCACCACTGCGCCAGCGAGGCCGTCAAAAAGCACTTAGTCGAGACTCTGGTATCAATACGGAGCCGCTCCAAGATAGACTTATTCGTCCTCTTCGCGGTCCATGGTATACGCAACATTCTTCTCCAGCACCACATTTCGAATGCATTTATCTTTTTCCTCCCTGTTGCCCGGATCGTCCATCGCCCTGCCCCTTTAAAGGAGATGGGTATGGCTGTAACAAGTCTCTTTTTGGTGAGAATTCAGATTTTTCGACTTTGCCAGAGTCTCGTCATTTTGATCATGGATTCTTTAGCTATTGAATGCGTCTTCTGATATCTTGCCCACTTCCACTGCCCACTCAGTGATCCAAGGTACACAAACTCGCTAACGAAATGAAGTCCGTCAGCTCTCCAGTCCTACAGAGTTGCCCAGCTCTATCGATTAGCATAACTTTTGTGTTTGTTTTATTGACGCTAAGTCCTGCCAGTCCACTCTCCAGCTCTATCCTTCGAAACAGTAGATCGAGTTCGCTTTCGGATGATGTAAAAAGTGTGGTAAAAAAGGCTACTTTTTAATGCGACAAAGTGAAACCTTGAAACCTATTTTTTAGGCCAATTCGATATAAACAAAGTTTTACAAAGTTTAATATTATAAATGCGAAAGTAACTTTGTGTGTCTTTCACGACAAAACTACTGAAGCGATTTAAATAAAATTTGGTACACAGATAGTTTAGGGTCTGAGAAAGTATGTAGGTTACCTTTTAATACGAAAAAGGGTTGGAAGGGCTGAAAATCTCGACATTTTTAAAGCTAGAAGCTTGATACTTATTCTTGAGCTGTTCCATCTATATAAAGTTTATGGGGAATGAAAGTTTAGAATAACTGTAGTCTCAAGGGAGGAAAATAGCAACCCTTACTAATATTATAAATGCGAAAGTATCTTTTTGTGTCTTTCACGACAAATAGTGAACCGATTTTAATGAGATTTAGTACACAAGCAGTCTAGAGCCTGAGAAAGGACATAGGCTACTTTTTAATGCGAAAAAGGGCTGTAAGGAATGGATGTATCGCCATTTTTAAAGCTTGTATATTTCTAGGTTGTTGATTCGATATAAATAAAGTTTTACCCTCAAGGGTGTAAAATAACAGTCCTTGCTAATATTATAAATGCGAAAGAACTTTGTTTGTCTTTCACGACAAAACTAATAAAACGATGTAAATAAAATTTGGTGGACAGATAGTCTAGAGCCTAAGAAAGGACACAGGCTACCTTTCAAAGCGAAAAAGTGCTCTAAAGAATGGAATTATCGTCACTCGCAAAGCTTGCAACTTATTGTTTAGGCTTTTGATTTGACATAAATGATATAAATAAAGTTTTACCCTCAAGGGTATAAAATAGCAACCCTTACAAATATTATAAATGCGAAAGTAACTTTTTGTGTCTTTCACGACAAATAGTGAACCGATTTTAATGAGATTTAGTACACAAGCAGTCTAGAGCCTGAGAAAGGACGTAGGCTACTTTTTAATGCAAAAAAAGGGCTGTAAGGAATGGATGTATCGCCATTTTTAAAGCTTGTATATTTCTGGGTTGTTGATTCGATATAAATAAAGTTCTACCCTCAAGGGTGTTAAGTAGTAATCCTTACTAATATAATAAATGCGAAAGTAACAATGTCTTTTACGCCAAAACTACTGAACCGATTTAAATGAAATTTGGTACACAGATAGTCTGGAGCCTGAGAAAGAGGACAGGCTACTTTTTAATGCGAAAAAGTGAAACCTTGAAACCTATTTTTTAGGCCAATTCGATATAAACAAAGTTTTACCCTCAAGGGTGTAAAATAGCAACCCTTACTAATATTATAAATTCGAAAGTAACTTTGTCTGTCTTTCACGACATAACCACTGAACCGATTTATATGAAATTTGGTACACAGATAGTCTAGAGCCTGAGAAAGGACATAGGCTACTTTTTAATGCGAAAAAAGGGCTGTAAGGAATGGATGTATCGCCATTTTTAGAGCTTGTATATTTCTAGGTTGTTGATTCGATATAAATAAAGTTCTACCCTCAAGGGTGTTAAGTAGTAATCCTTACTAATATAATAAATGCGAAAGTAACAATGTATTTTACGCCAAAACTACTGAACCGATTTAAATGAAATTTGGTACCCAGATAGTCTGAAGCCTGAGAAAGAGGACAGGCTACTTTTTAATGCGAAAAAGTGTGTCTGAATGATGGAATCACCGGCTTATATATTTTTAGGTTGTTAATTCGATAAAAATAAAGTTCTACCCTCAAGGGTGTTAAGTAGTAATTCTTACCAATATTATAAATGCGAAAGTAACTTTGTCAGTCTTTCACGACATAACTATTGAACCGATTTAAATGAAATTTGGTACACAGATAGTCTGAAGTTTGAGAAAGGATATATGCTACTTTATAATGCGAAAAACTTGGAAATATCGTCTTTTTTAAAGCTTGCAACCTATTTATTAGGCTAATAACATATAAACAAAGTTTTAGCCTCAAGGGTGTAAAATAATAGTCCTTGCTAATATTATAAATGCGAAAGTAAGACTGTCTTTCACGATGTAACTAATGAACCCATCCAAATGATATTCAGTACACAGATAATCTAGAGCACGTTTTACAATGCAGCACTGCAAATAGTATGTCTTATTTGTAAAATATGACGAAGTCACGGGCTAAGCTAGTGTTATAAACTAAGAATAGATTGAAATGGTTGCATAATTTAACGCAACATCTTTTACTAGTGTGTTCAAGACACCCACGAAGAGGTTAGAGATTGTCAGAGCAAAATTTCCTTACTTTGCAAATATTAATCATAGTTGATATCAGATTTATGTGCATCCTTTGAACTAATTTAATCATTTTCGGTAGAACACAGGTGTCGGAGATGTTTATGATACTATATATCTTGGAATAACTTTGAACCCAGTTTAAGCACTTTATATATAAAACTTGCTTCAAATCAAATCAAAATATCTTTATTCAAGTAGGCATATTACAGCACTCTTGAATCGTCAAATATTTTTTTTCTTTTCTTTTCCACACTCTAATTCTAATGTACGTCTGATGATGATACTCCAGAACGACTTAAAATCTAAAGTTACGAGGGTTCCTTCGCGCCCTGATCCGAGAAGAGCCCACAACAAACTCAGTCGGGTATTCTGTTTTTTTGTTATCATCATCATTACAATATCATGTTAGTTTAATATATTTCAATTCAAATTAGAGCAGTTCGTTCACTCCCACGCGTTTCTATCGTCTAAGTACTCTTGCAACTTATAATACGATTTTTCTATCAACTTTCTTTTAACAAAGACTTTGAATTTATTAATTGACATTTCTAAAACGTCTTGTGGGAGTTTATTATAGAAACGTATACAGTTACCCTTAAATGAGTTGTTAATTTTATGCAGCCTACTAGAATTTACAACAAGTTTGTTTTTGTTTCGTAAGTTATATGATATACATTCACTCTTTTTATTAAAAGAGTCAATGTTTTTGTGTACGTACAACAAGTTTTCTAATATGTATACGCAGTGAACTGTCATTATGTTAACTGCCTTGAATTTGTTTCTTAGCGACTCTCTTGGACCCATATTGTAAATCGCACGAACGGCCCTTTTCTGCAGCACAAATATTGCATCTATATCAGCAGCATTACCCCAAAGTAGAATACCGTATGACATAATGCTGTGAAAATAGCTGAAATATACCAGTCTGGCAGTATCAACATCTGTCAGACAACGAATTTTTTTAACAGCGTAAGCCGCGGAGCTGAGCCTATTCGATAGACCACTTATATGGGGCCCCCACTGTAATTTATTATCTAATGTTATACCTAAGAAAGCGGTACTATCTACAAGGTCTAGTTCCTCATTATTAAGTTTAACAATGGTTTGCGTTTGTTTCACATTAGGCAGAGTAAACTTTACACATTTTGTTTTCTTTCCGTTGAGCAATAAATTATTAGCTTCAAACCATTGTACTACTTTATCGAGACAGCTGTTTACGTCGTCATAATTTGTTTGTCGTCTATTAACTTTAAACAATAGCGAAGTATCATCAGCAAACAGAACAATCTCATGATCACCCTTAACAAAGTAAGGAAGGTCATTGATATAAATGAGGAACAGAAATGGTCCTAATATGGAACCCTGTCGAACTCCCATTTTTGTCACCGACCCCGCAGAAAGCTTGCCATTGACACAGATCTTTTGCGTTCTTTTAGTTAAATCTTAACCGTTTAGTCCAGTAGGGTTATTTCTAAAGTAAAAGTCTAACTTTCTTCTAATATCAGCTATTAGCCAGTGAAAGTCCCGTCTAAATCAGTCTAAAACAAATAGACAGACAGATAAAAATAAAAAAAACCCGAGTGTATTTTAGATAAAAGATTCCCATATTGGGTTCCGTAGAAAATTCATCAGGGTGCCACCAAAATTATTTTTTACTATGCAATTAATATGTGACAATAATGTTTCATCGTCATTAATGGCATCCATAATTCAATTTCCACGCTGTGGGCGTTGGTAGGTAATGTTGGTGCCATCAAACACTTTATTGATTAACAAAGATTAACAAACAATAATAGCTAGGAACGCAACAGTTTCAATAGTCGACCACACCGGAGGGCGGCCACTCCATCACTAGAGAAACGCGCGCCGGATCGTCACAATTGACTATGTCCCACGCCGATAGACAGATGGCGCCAGCGTTCCACAGACTACTGCACTCCGACATATGTAACTATTGAGGTTATTTATTTAGGGGCGTAGGGTTCTCTGCCAACATCGTCATTAGCGACATCCATAATTCAACTTCCATGCTGTGGGCATTGGTGGGTAATGTTGGTGCAATCAAACACTTTTAATTAACTCAGATTATAATGTTCAATCACTCAATGTTCCCGATATTAATTTACACAAACTCATTAATAATAATAACTAGGAATGCGACAGTTTCAATAGTCGACCGCTTTGGCGGACCGTCACTCGAGAACTGGAGAGAGGCGCACCGGATTGTTACTATTGACTCTGCCCCACGCCGATAGACAGATGGCGCCAGCGTTCCACAGACTATTGCACTACGACATATATATACCCGTTCGCCTCATTTTTCGTAACGCATTTATCACGTTACTCCCCAAGTTAACTTTGTCTAAAGATGTTTTATTAAAAAAAAATGATAAATACCTTTACACATCTAATAAAAAGCTGTTTATCTCAATTTGCAAACAGAGATAACTGCATAGATGTAAAATATGTGAAAAGATGAGTAACTAGATAGATAGATGTATTTTTTTTTACGCTGGGAAATGCCTTTACGCACCCCGTTCAGACAAAATCTGAACGGGAGTGTGGGACTCGCTGGCAGTAAGCCAGAATACACCACTAAAACCCACCGATACCCGCCCCATCCTTTAGTGGAGCACTAGACGATCGGTTGACGCAATCTACCCTGGTACTCCGGGATATTACTCCTGCTGGGAATTTAGGAAGGGGGTAGGAGCAGCGCAAATCTACGCCTCCTACCTCCCAACCTCCTGCGCCGAAGAAAAGGAGCGCCTATAGAATCCTCCCTCTGCCTCTCATGTGCCTCCTTCAGCGAAATAACAGATTCGCAGAAGGAGGCCACTGCCTTCCACTCCCTTTCGCTAGTGAGCATTGCGCCAACTAGACTCTCCAACGAAAGGTCTCCTCCGACAAATAGATAGATGTATACTTTAATGAAGACCACAAAAATAGGACAAAAGATAAATGCAATAACTTAAAATTAACTAAATTTTGTGTGTAATTGGGCGGTCTTATTACTAAGTAGCGATCTCCAGACAACCTTTGCGGTTAGGGAGATAGTCAAAGAAAAGAGAGAGAAGCTAGATGGTACTAAAGAAATAGACATATTTCATATGTACATAAAGATATTATATATGTCGGAGACTACGAGAGAAGGAGCATAAAGCATAGGGGTGTAGGGTTCTCCGCCGACATCATCATTAATGGCATCCATAATTCAATTTCCATGCTGTGGGCTTTGATGGGTAATATTGGTGTAATCAAATACTTTATGAATTAACTCAGATTATAATGTCCAACCACATAATATTCCCGTTAACAATTTACACAAATACAAACAATAAGAGCTAGGAACGCGACAGTTTCAATAGTTGACCACACCGGCGGGCGGTCACTCCAACACTAGAAAGACGCGCGCCGGATTGTCACAATTGACTCTGTCCCACGCCGATAAATAGATGGCGCCAGCATTCCACAGACTACGGCACTCCGACATATATATAACTATTGAGTTTCTTTACAGTACTTATCAATTGTAAGCTCCTTCGAAGCTCACTCTTGCGAAGACTTGCTGGTTCAGGATAAATGAATATGCCACCAGATTCTTCACTCCGACGCTATATATATATATATATATATATATATGTCACATTTGCCAACATTACCCACGAACGCCCACAGAATAAGAAATGAAATAATGGATCCAATTAATAACGATGTCGGAGTAGAACCCTACGCCCCTGTGCTTTATGTTTCTCCGTTCTCTCTTATTCTCCGACATATATATATATACGCTATAGTTAACAAACATACCGAATACAAAGTTATAAATATCTATAGTGACTAATATTTAACCTTTAACCAATTTTGATGAAATCCAGAATGAATTCCAAGACTTTTCCATGTAAGCCTTGGAAAGCGGACTTATATCGTGTGAAATATGATCAAGCGTTCCATATTGGACTGCTGCTTTAGCGCATAAGTCAGCTGTCTCATTTCCAGGGATACCGGAGTGGCTGGAAACCCAAACAAACAGATAAATACCGTTGAAAGCAATTGGAACAAAACCTCTCTGATAGGCTAGGATGCTGTCGACCTTAAGGTTAGCGAGACTTTAATAAAAAAGGGGTAGGTGTAGTCCGAATATAAATTAAAACCACACACAAATATATACAAATACATACTAATAAACGACCCTTAATATTAATACAGAAAAAATAAAAGTTATTAAAATGCACCATCAGAAGCAAATTGATGGATGCCCATAAAGCTGGCAGCGTTACCTCTTTGGACAGCGGTATTTATACGCTGTCCGAAGTACCACCCGGTATTAGGGTCACTTTTAGCCTCAAGAGCACACTGGCCCAATGTCTCCACGCCAAAAGGCACAAATATGTATCCTAAAGCAAGGCTCTCATATTTGCGCCTCTTGGCGTTTTCAGCTAATGACGCCGCCACTCCCGCTGATTTGGAGGTAGCGTCAATGTGAGATGGTGCAAGCGTATCAACACATGTAGCATCCCACACCAACGATGTTCCTTATTTCCAAGGCATAACATCAGGTCTCTTACCATCATCACGTGCAATTCCATTCGGCTCGAGAATAGCCGGCACGTTAATGGTGACAAGAGTCCTTCTGATTATGTCGTTGATGTCAGCGTGTCTCGGAAGACGCCCAGCACTACGACGGCAAGACAGACCGTGGTGACCGAGTTGATTTACCCACTCACCACATTTAAAAATACTTAACTAAATTAAAAAGAAACTGTAGCCAAAACTATTATATAAATATAATGATGATTTTCAAGTATTGTAGCGTTGTTTCACGTTAGAGACGTATGTAATATGAAACAATGAGCAGGCAAATACTTGCGCTTGAATGCAACTCCTCAAAACTTTACTGAATACAAAATAACGGGGACAGCTTTACGAATATTGCTACGTGGAGAAATTTAACTCTCTTTATTGTAATGATGGCTTCGCCTTTTTGTCGCTGGAAAATGAATTTACGTACCCTGACGAGGTGACACTGGAAGTGACCAGGATATCCGCTAAAACCCAGCGGAGCTTTCTTTGTTCGTAAATGGAGGAACCATTTTGATCTCTTCAGATGAATCAACTTATAGGTGCTCTATTACCGACAACTGCTCTCCAGATCCGTTCGCTGACGGGAATTGCACCTGTTATCCTTTTTTTTTATCCCTGGGAAATGCCACCTTATCGAGAAGAACAGATGGGAATGTGGCATTCACTGGCAGTCCTAGAATAACCACTAAAACCCAGTGGAGTCCTTTTCATTCGTGAATGGGGAAATCAGAGATTCATTGAGGTATTCCCCCTCGGTAGAGGATGCTGTGTTTCAACTGCATTCGCCCTCTCCCTTTGCCATGCATCATACAACAAATAGCTAATTTCGGAGAAGATGGCAGCCTCACCTGACTCCATCATTGATGAGCATTGCACCAATAATCAACGTATTCCTTTTCTTTTGTGAATGGGGAAGTCAGAGATTTGTTGAGGTATTCCACTCTAGTTTCCCTGGATGAAGCTGAATTATAGGAGCATTGCAGGGAAAGAAGCTTATAAACCTACGAGTCTTCTTTCTTACATTCTCTCGGTGGAGGATGCTGTGTTTCGAATGTATTCGCCTTCTCCCTTTGCCACGCACCATTCAGTGAGGTGATAGTTTCGCAGAAGGTGGCACCAGTTCTTTAGGTCTGCTCGCTGGGAAACACTGGACCTAAATACTTTTAGTTTGTTTTATCACTTGGGAATGCATTTACGTACCAGTCAAGAAGAACAGACGGGAGTGTCGGACTCTAAGGCAGTGCCAGAAAACCAAGCGGAGCTTTCATCAGTTATGAATGAGGGGGAATGAGAGATTTGTTGAGAAATTCCACTCTAGCCCTCCTGTATGAAGCCGGCTTATTACAGGAGAAGGAGTTGTATAACCCTCTTTGTCCTGTTTCTTACACCGCCTTATTCTTTTGTCGTGCCTCATTAAATGAGATTATAGTATCGCAAAAGATGGTAACCTCTCCAGGACCACTCGCTGATGAGCATTCTACCTATCATACTAGCCAGAGGTCTAAGCCGATTAGGAATGTTAGAGGATGTTGCTGTTGACCGACTGCTGACAGCATTTGGTCCAAGTATTTGCAACCATAGGTAAGTACCTGAACCAAGCGATGAACCATGTTAGACGGAGTTGCTCCATATGGAGACTATGGACCTGGTACTTGGAACCAGAGGTTCTCTTTGGCATGGAGCCAAGTACTCCGTACCCCGTACCTCCTTCCACGATGAGGGAGAGCATCCCTGCTACATATCGAACTCGAGGTTTATCGTGAAGAAGTAACCATTGCATCATTACGCCATTAGAGTTCTCCAAGCCGATATTCCGAAAACTTTGACATCGTGTTTAATTATAAAATTCAATTAAAATCCTTTTGTGGGTTAACAGTATTAAACGAACGAGACAATCCTCCGGAAAGTTAGGCAATTGTATTACAATTTATTATATTATTCCTCAATTAATGTTAACCTGCTATAAGTGTATATAAAACATAAATATTGTAAAGATTTTCCCATATTCCCACGGGATATGGATCTCAAAGCAAAAAATTATCTGATATATTTTATAATTACCTCATATTGCAGTATTTTCAAAACTTTTTGCTCGATTGGCTTCAAATATAAAATTTATATTCCCTTCGCAAAGTAGATGCCTATTAGGAACGGCTTTCTCCATATTCCAATAGAATCGAGAAATGATGTCATACTCTAAAGAATAACCCTCAGTAACCATTTTAATCTTTTACATATTATAAAAAATACCTGTCATTTACCAAGCTTCTTTATACAATACAGTATTATTTGATATCCAATTAAATACTTTATATACGTTGTATATTTAATGTAGATCAAAACTGTCTTTAATTGCATTTCATTAAAATGGATACTTTAGAAGATATTAGAGATTTAAGACACAGTTGCGCGTTTCAGCTAGTATACAAGGTGTTAAGAGACCGCTCCCGAAAACGAAGATAGATGAGAATACTAATCACACCTTTGATTTGAGTAAACTGAAACGACAGTTTACTTTACTAAAAAAAACCAGCAATGAAACACAAAATCAAAATCCAATGACGTCTCATCGCGGGTCAACGAACTCTAGCTGCCTGCCTGGTCGGTCGTTGACCCGCGCTGAGACGTCAGTGGCTTTTGATTTTGTGTTTCATTGCTGGTTTTTTTTTAGTAAAGTAAACTGTCGTTTCATTTTGCTGTACTAACATGATGGAGCGTCAACAATGCTAATAAAAGGTTTTCAAAACATGATTTTTTCAAAATAAAGATCTTTTTTTCTCAGTCCCATTATCAAAGGTAACAAAGTATTCAGAATTTATCGAATCCCAAAAATATATCGACTGAATACAAATAGATTTGTCGGTATATAGCCAGAAAACTCAATGGAGTCCTTTTCTTTCGTCATTGGATTTTGATTTTGTGTTTCATTGCTTCCTGGTGGTTCATTCAGTGGTTTCCTGTCGAAAGAGGTGTTCGACAGGGATGTGTTGCGTCACCATGGCTGTTCAACCTATTCATGGATAAATGTTTGACAGATTTAAAAGAAAGTATGTATGGGTTAAGAATGAATGAATTACTCATCAAATGTTTACTCTACGCTGATGATCAAGTAATACTTGCGTCATCCGCTAACGAGCTTCAGGAGATGCTAAATATTATGAATGAAGCTTTGAAAGGGAAAGGAATGAAAGTGAATGTAAACAAAACGAAAGTTATGCTTTTTGAACGAGATGAATCTATGATGAATGGCAATATTTTGATAGATGGGGAACAAGTGGAAGAGGTGAAAGAATTTGTATACTTGGGATCTAAATTTACAAAAGATGGAACATGTGAAAGTGATATCGAAAGGAGAGTGAATGCAGGGAATATGGTAAATGGTGCTCTGCATGCTTTTATGAATAGCCAGATGGTGTCTCAAAGGGCTAGACTGGCAGTGCATGCTGGAGTGTTGGTGCCAACACTTATGTATGGTAGTGAAAGTTGGGTATGGCAGAAGAATCACAAAAGTAAAATAAATGCGGTAGAGATGAGAGCGTTGAGAAGCATGAGTGGATTAAAACTGAGTGACAGAGTAAGAAATAGTGTGATAAGAGAACGTTGTGGTATAAAAGAAGACGTAGTGACTAAAATTGAGAAAGGTATGCTTAGATGGTTTGGGCATGTAGAGAGAATGAATGAAAGGAGACTGACAAAAAGGATTTATGAGTCAAGAGTGAATGCGAAAGTTGGAAGGGGAAGACCGAGGCGAACGTTCCTGGACCAAATCCAGGACATTTTAAATAACGGCCAGGTCAAGAGTACTCTAAACCGACGAACTTGTATGAAAGATTTAATGAGATTGAAAGAAGCGAAGGAGATATGCAAGGATCGTGGCAAGTGGAAGGATGTTGTCTCTGCCTACCCCTATGGGAATGAGGCGTGATGCTATGTATGTATGTATGTATGTTTCATTGCTGGTTTTTTTTAGTAAAGTAAACTCTCGTTTCATTTTGCTGTACTAACACGACGGAGCGTCAACAATGCTAATAAAAGGTTTTAAAAACACGATTTTTTCACTATAAAGATCGATTTTCCTCCGTCCCATTATCAAAGGTAACAAAGTATTCAGAATTTATTGAATCCCAAAAATATATCGACTGAACACAAATAGATTCGTCGGTATAATTATATATAAACAATCAACTTGGGGTTAAAGCAAAAACTTTCACGTGAAACTATGGACAAACAATATGGATGGGATTAAATAAACCAATTGGACGTCCAATATTTTTATACGGACAGTGAGAGAATTTTGTGTTTTTACAATGTAATTAAGTGGATAAATGCTCCATGATATTGGCACTCTTAAAAAATTCAATGATATTCATTTCATTTATATATTACTAGCTGAACCCGCGACTTCATCTGCATGTATGTTTTTTGGGTAGCAACTTTTTTTATTGCTGATAGATTAGCGCTTGACTGTTACCTGATGGTAAGTGATGATACAGACTATGATGGAAGCGCGCTAATCTGTTAAAAGGCGATATACCCCTTAGGGTTTCTACACAGCATCGTACCGGAACACAAATCACTTTGTTTGGTGGTACGTCTTTGCTGGTAAGGTGGTAACTAGCCACGGCCACGGTGGTAAAAAGCCTCCCACCAGTCCAGACTCGGACAAATTAGAAAATACAATTTTCTAAATTCGTCCTACCGGGGATCGAACCCGGGACCTCTGCTAGCAAAGCGAATACTCGCACCACTGCACCAGAGAGGCCGTCAAATTTAGGTTAGGTCGTAATTTAGGCAAATTGTTTTACAAATGAGAAAAAGGGAAACTACTCTCTACTCTACTCGGGAAAAGGAATATTCCTACCAAATTTCAAGTCTCTAAGCCCTTTAGTTCCAGAGATATCGTGACGGGTCTACAGTTAACACCCTTGCAACCCCCCTTCCGGGTGGAATTTCGTAGAATTCGTTCTTAGCTGACCTCTACTCGGCAAAAGGAATATGCCTACCAAAGTCTCTACGCCTTATGGTTCCAGAGATATCGCGATAAGTCAAAGTTAAAACCCCTGCAACACCCCTTGCGAGTGGAATTTCGTAAAATCCGTTCTTAGCTGATCTCTACTCGGCAAAAGGAATATTTCTACCAAATATCAAGTCTCTACGGCTTATACTTCCAGATATATCATGATGAGACAATAGATACTTGGATATCTCTTATATATATATAAATCAAATATCCTTATTCAAGTAGGCATATTACAGCATTTTTGCATCGTCAAATAATATATATGTCGGAGTGCAAGAGTCTGTGGATCGCTGGTCCGTATGTAATAGTCTGTGGAACGCTGGCGCCATCTGTGTATCGGCGTGGGGGCAGAGTCAATAGGTGACAGTTCGGCGCGTCTCTCGGCAGTTCTCGAGTGGCGGTCGGCCGGAGTGGTCGACTATTGAAACTGTCGTGTTCCTAGCTATTATTATTAATGAGTTTGTGTAAATTGATATCGGGAACATTAAGTGATTGAACATTATAATCCGAGTTAATTAATAAAGTGTTTGATTGCACCACCATTACCCACCGACGCCCACAGAATAAGAAATTACATAATGGATCCAATTAATGATGATGTCGGCGAAGCACTCTACACCCGTGTGCTTTATGATTCCTCTCCGTTCTATGATATAATTTTTTTTTTCTTTCACACACTAATTCTAATGTACGTCTGATGATGTTACTCCAGAACGACTTAAAATCTAAAGTTACGAGGGTTCCTTCTCGCACTGATCCGAGCCCACATCAAACTCAGTCGGGTATTTTGTTTTTTTGTTACCATCATCATTACAATATCATATTAGTTTAATATATTTCAATTCATATTAGAGCAGTTCGTTCACTCCCACGCGTTTCAATCGTCTAAGTACTCTTGCAACTAGAATTTATTAATTGACATCTCTAGAACGTCTTGTGGGAGTTTATTATAGAAACGTATACAGTTACCCTTAAAGGAGTTGTTAATTTTATGCAGCCTACTAGAATTTACAACAAGTTTGTTTCTGTTTCGCAGGTTATATGATATACATTCACTCTTTTTATTAAAAGAGCCAATGTTTTTATGTACGTACAACAAGTTTTCTAATAGATAACTGTTCCACGGTGTTACCCGCGTAGTACTTGTTTTAAAGTCGTTCACTAATTTGTAGAAGTAATACTCAGATTCTTCATTATTACATTACTCTTCTCGTGCCACAAATAGAATGACCTAATACTAGTAAATAACGTTGATCCAGACTTAGTACTGTCACATGTCAAATGTTTTCTCATGTGCTACTATTTCTTATCCCCCTCCCCCCCTTGTAAAACTCCCCACTCAAAAGTAATAAGACTTGTAATTACAGTAGTCATTATAACAAACATAACTTGTGCTACTTCCGGTTTAATGCTATTCCGAAAATTGTTTAATGTAAACGTTTTACTGATATAATTACAAAGATCTCAGCCTAAAAAACGTATTTAGTAATTTAATAGCAATCCAACAAATTAAATAATAATGATCCCTAACAATGTCACCAAAGGATGTTGAGTCGTTAGGATCACCTGTAAAAATTGGTGTCCCACAAGGATCTATGCTTGGCTCTTTTTTGTTTTTAATATATATAAATGATTTACCACGTGATATAGTCCTATTTGCTGATGATACTTCCTTGCTGTTTAAAGCAGACAGAAATGTAGATAATTATGACGATGTAAGTCCTGTCTCATGGTTTAGAGTAACTCACTAATTTGTAGGTTAAGTAATACTATTTTCATTATATTACACACTTTCAATGACTTTTAACACAATACTAACGTTGATACAAACTAAGAACTGTCACTAGGCGAATGTTCCTTCATTCCCCTGCCCTACATTTCTTATACCCCATTGTAAAACCTCCTAACTCAATACGTCCACCAATCACAGTCGTCGTGAAAACGACGACTAAACAGAAATTTTGATAAAATTTGAGAATATCCGGAATAGCATTAAGCCGAATGTAGCACATGTAAATGTAATAAACAAATATATTAATTTAATAGCAATCCAAAAATAAAATAATAATGATCGCTAACACATGTCTC
The DNA here is from genome assembly GCA_015832385.1 of Elymnias hypermnestra. Classification (NCBI taxonomy): domain Eukaryota; kingdom Metazoa; phylum Arthropoda; class Insecta; order Lepidoptera; family Nymphalidae; genus Elymnias; species Elymnias hypermnestra. Next base: position 467,556 of record JACTOM010000907.1, read on the forward strand.
ACGTTTTCTGTTAATGGTTTTCTGTTAATAATTGAATATTAAACTCAGCAAAGACTAAGTGTGTTGAATTCACTTTGCCAAATGCAAAAGTCTGTAAAAATATCCAAATAGATGATAGTCCACTAAAGAATGTTTAGTCTACAGTCTTTTTAGGAATAAGGACTTTGAGTTTCAGTGGGGTGCCCATATTAAGAATCTTGCAAGCAAACTTAGTTCAGCTGCTTTTTTGTTAGGAAAGGAAAAAGTAAGTAGCAGCCCATTAACGTCCCACTGCTGGGCACAGGCCTCCTCACTCCGAAGAGAGAGTGTTTTTAGAGCATAGACCCACCACGCTGCTCCACTGCGGATTGGCAGGCGTAGTACACAAGTGCACTCTCTATTCCTTCACTCTCATAGTCCGATGTGACGGTAATCCGACACAACCGGAGAGAGATCGGGCGCAGGACCGACGGTTTAACGTGCTCTCCGAGGCACGGGGGTGGATTACACCGCCATCTTCCCAACTTCAGGCAAATATTGAGAAAATCTTAATAGAAATCTCAATATTAACTTTTGAATTGGCCCAACCCGGGACTCGAACCCAGGACCTCAATGTCTGTAGTCGAACATGCAAACCACTAGACCAATGAGGCAGTGATAGGAAAGTAAGGGATTACAAAAAAGAGCAATACGTGCAATATATCAATTAGGACCTCGCGTTTCCTTAAGAGAAAAACTTAAAGATACATCAATTCGGACAGTACCGTCGCAATATATATATATATATATATATATATATATATATATATATATATATATAGATTAACAATTAATATATCCCTAATAATATGCCCTTAAACAGTATAAAGAGCGAAATACACAATTTTAACACAAGAAATAAAAACAAACTTCATCATCATTTTCTTGCCCTTATCTCACTAGGTAAGGTCGGCATGGCATGTCTCCTTTTGTCACTTCACTCTATCTGCTGTCATTTCTATATTAAAACCCCTTACTCACAATTCCTCTTTCACACAGTTCATCCACACTTCTTTTGGTCGCCCTCTCCCGGTCCTGCCGCTTACCATCATATTTAGGACCCTCTTGAATACATGGCTATCCTCCCTTCTCAAGAAATGTTCATACCACGATAGCGTTCCACTCCTTATCTTCTCGGTCACTAGTGCTACTTTCACACTTCCTCTAATATACTTATTCCTAATCTTATCTAATTTTGTCATTCAACATTCGCATCTCCGCTGCATACAATTTCCTTTCATTCTCCATTTTGGTGGCCCAGCACTGTGATACAGGATGACAGGTCTTACGATCATCTTATAAGTTTTCCCCTCTAGTTAGAGGGCATTCTTGCATCGCAAATTGTAAAAACAAAAACAAACTTGTAATGCCTTATTTTAGAATATAGTTTTAAGAAATATGAAAGCCTACCAACTTCACTGTTTTAGAACCCTTTTTCCAATAAATGAAGAGACGATGGACGTCCACTGCTGGACATAGGTCTCACGAAATGATGCCCACAAGACCCGATCTTGTGCCGCCTGGCTCCAGCGGCTACCGGCGATCCTCCTTATATCGTCGGTCCACCTTGTGGGGGGTCTTCCTACACTGCGTCGTCCAGTGCGGGGTCGCCATTCCAGCACTTTCCGACCCCAACGTCCATCGGTTCGTCGGACTATGTGCCCCGCCCATTGCCACTTCAGGTTCGCCCAGTAGTGGGACGTAAATAGGTTATAACATACCTTATCTTAAGCTTTAAATCCTATTCATTATAAAGGTTTAAAAACGACTGTTTTTCTTATGAGTATATTAAAAATGGTATCGTCTTTACAAACTATTGTCCAACGTCATGATAGTGGAGCGTTATTCGTTGCACGTCGCATTTTCAGTGGAAACATGTGTGACATATCTCCATTCGAGGAAAAGTTGGACAATTAAATGCTCTCCCCATAAACATTTTCCTGGGGAACGAAATGAAAATACAGACAAAACGAAATTGTGCATGATTAATGCTTTTTAACAATGATAAAATTGAATTTTACTCTCGTTTAACCGTTTTAAAGTTAAACTTTGTCAATCGCCTTTCATTTTTAATCTGTATTTTGTTTATGTTTGTTACCTCATATCTCCCGACTGGGTGGACCGATCTTGATGATTTTTTTTTAAATGATGGGGTCCCATATTTTTTAAATCCAGTTCTGATGATGGCATCCATGAGAAAACCGGATAAGTGTTAAATTTGCATTAAGCATGTGCGCGACAATTGGACGAATAACTCAAGATCACGCCAACCGATTTCGATGATTCTTTTTTTATTAGAAAGTATATAATTCAAGGGATGTTTTGTATGGTTAGGTTTTCATGATAAAGTTACGGAACTCTTCAATTCTTAGGAGCAAATGAACGATACTCGGCAGAATCTTCTACAGGCTATCCAGATATTTGAGTCGCCCACCGTAACTTCGACATGGTCAAGTGCTAGTCGTAGTTAAATATGAAGATCAATGGAACTCCTCAACGGCTTACAGTAAGGGTGCGGTTTATGGCAGAAAATATAAGTGTCTGTAATCAAATAGCAATGAGCTTACGTTTGTTGCTGCATTGCAACACGTTTACTTCAGATTCACTAAAAATCAAAAAATAAATAAAAATTTTAACAAAAAAAGAACCGCCTTCAAAACAAACTTACAAATATATTAATATGCTCTAAAAAGTAAGAAATAATTGCGTATTCTTTTATAGTGTTCTTCGTATTCTTATATTTGGAGTCGGTGTCAGCCAAGGTACCTACATATATAGCTATAGGTGGGAGAGACGCGAGAGCTGCCAAGTGGACACGCGGGGAACATCTACCTTGGCTGACACCGACTCCGAATATAAGAATACGAAGAACACTATAAAAGAATACGCAATTATTTCTTACTTTTTAGAGCATATTAATGTATTTGTAAGTTTGTTTTGAAGGCGGTTCTTTTTTTTGTTATAATTTATATTTATATTGTCCAACTATCGCATGTCGCGCTCTGTAGAGCAGTCGAAGCTAATATATCGGCGTCCATGGCTTGCATTAGCTGTTTCCTTTGCTTATTATTTTACCTATTAACTGATGTATCTACAAACGCGAAAACTGGTAATATAAAAAATCATTCGCACAATTAAATAATTCAAATCAAATAGATATTTCCATCAACATTTGTCTAGCCGTTCTTGTGTTATATTCTCGATTTTATTGCGAGAAGAATCCACAGGAAACTTAGTGGGATGCCCGTTTTTCTTCTTAGTTTAAATTAAAATTGATTGATACTCTTCTAAATCTCTCGTTTTTATACTTCTGCGATAATACACAGTTCACAAATAGTTTATCTCACTACCTATAGCTATTCTATTTTGATAACCTAACTATCATGCTGAACTAGAGGTGATACACGTGGATTCTCATTTAGAAATAACACGAGTTCGAGTCCTGGTCAGACACCACTAAATTTCTCTTTATAAAAAGAAACTTAGGTCTTTAATCGTTCTTTTTGGTGAAGGAAAACTTCGTGAGCAATTCTAGGCAGGTCTATCCTCTAAAAACCCTCTCTCATATGATTTTGGAGGCTTTTCTCCATCAATTAGGTGTTAATAGGCTGCTACTAGCCTTTTACCTCATTCTGTAAATGCTATTGTGTATTAATAAGCGATTGAAACATATTATCCTAAGTTCCGTTATACGTATAACTAGCTGTTTAATATCAAGTATATTAAAACACTTTTGCAAATGAAAAAGGTTATAGTTAGCAAACCTTAACAGATAGACAAGTGCTGTTTTAGACTTTTTTTTAGAAGATTAAAAGGAGAACAATTCCGTCATACATTATTTTTGCAAAACTTTAACCGTTTACGTAGCATACGCAGCTGAAGCTCTCAAAATGAAAGAACCCCGATTTTAAAACATTCTTCATTGCTGTACCACTGCTATTGGTCTTAGTGTGATGATGTGTACCCTGTAACCTTCCTCGATAAATAGGCTATCTAACACAGTAATAATTTTTCAAATCGAAGCAGTAGTTTCGGAGTCTACCCCGGACGGAGGGGAATAGGAAACAGGAGACGGAGGTTTATCCAACTCCTCCCCCTGTAGTGCACTTTTGAGCCGGCTTCATTCGGAGGGGCCAGAGTGGAATGCCACAACGAACCTCTGGTCCATCCATTCTCGAATGACGAGGGCTCCGCTGGGTTTTAGTGGGTATTCTGGTACTACCGGCGAGTCCCACACTCCCGTCTGTCTCACGGGCGGGGTGCGTAAATGCATTTCCCAGCGAAAAAAAAAAAAAAGAAAAAAGTAGTTTCGGAGATTAGCGCGTTCAAAACTCCTCAGCTTTATAATATTACTATAGATATTTTTATATGTAAGTGGATCGTAAAGAAGCTTCCTAATGCATCCATAAACAAGAACTATAAAACTAATAATGAAATGGATGCCAGCAGTTAAACGGTAATGCAGGAATTAGTGTGAAATATTAAATCAAAGGACTATAAAAACACTTACCTATATGTAGATAACAGTTATATGTATAAAAGATAGTCGAGTCAGTTATACGATTTATAAATAAAGAACGGCTGGATAGAGTTAGATGAAAATTGGTGGGGAAGTAGCTTAGAACCAGAAAAATGTTACATGATTCATAAATATCATGATATTTAAAGGAATCCCTATGAAAAGCCTAGTTTCCAGTTCGAGTAGTGAGCTGTGGTCAACGTTATTTACATATGTGGTGAGAGTAATCTGATTCAAGCATTGAAGTCTCTCTATGAGGGTTCTAGTGCTTGTGTCAGAATAAACGGAGGTGTTCGACAGGGATGTGTTGCGTCACCGTGGCTGTTCAACTTATTCATGGATAACTGTTTGACAGGTATAAAAGAAAGTACGATTGGTGAAGTAATACTTGCATCATCTGCTAATGAGCTACAGGAGATGGTAAATATTATGATTGAAGTTAAGTGAATTTAAACAAAATGAATGTTATGCGTTTTGAAAGAGATGAATCTATGGTGAATGGCAATATTTTGATAGATGGAGAACAAGTGGAAGAGGTGAAAGAATTTGTGTACTTGGGATCTAAATTTACAAAAGATGGAACATGCGAAATTGATATTGAAAGGAGAGTGAATGCAGGGTGCTCTGCACGCCTTTATAAATAGCCAGATGGTGTCTCAAAGGGCCAGACTGGCTGTGTATGCTGGAGTGTTGGTGCCAACTCTTATGTATGGTAGTGAGAGTTGGGTATGGAAGTAGAATCGCATAAGTAAAATAAATGCAGTAGAGATGAGAGCGTTGAGAAGTATGAGTGGATTGAAATTGATTGAAAAAGTAAGAAATAATGTGATAAGAGGACGTTGTGGTATAAAAGAAGATGTAGTGACTGAAATAGAGAAAGTATGCTTAGATGGTTTGGACATGTAGAGAGAATGAATGAAAGGAGACTGACAGAAAGGATTTATGAGTCAAGAGTGAATGCGAAAGTTGGAAGGGGAAGACCATTTTAAATAAGGGTCAGGTCAAGAGTACTCTAAACAGACGAATTGTATGAAAGGTTTAATGAGAATGAAAGAAGCGAAGGAGATATACAAGGATCGTATGTATGTATTTAAAGGCGAGGAAGTTCTCTTTTCTCCGATGAAAGATTTGTTATTAACGAACAGACTACTGACGATTTATAAGTGCTTTTGAGCCTACTTGAATAATGAATATTTTGGTATCTAAACTTTTCATAATATTATTTGTTAGCAAATTTAAGCCCCTTGTTTAAATTAAAAGCAAGATTATGCACAAATTATGCATTAATCTAACAGTATATATATTAGCTAAGCTGTTTAAGCTAACAGTGTTTCAAGACGCCTTAAGGTTGTGTTAACAAGTCATGTAGCTTGATGTTTCAAAGGAATTTATATAGCTGAATTAAATTGTAAGTTAATTTTTAATATATATATTATATATAATTATTATAAATATGTAGGTAATATATGTATGTCTATTTCTATAGTAACACCGCCTACCTTCTCTCTCTTTTGTTTGACTGTCTCCCTAATCGCAAGGGTTGTCTAGAAGAGATCGCTATGTAACGATAAGACCGCCCAATTGCACACTAAATTTAGTTAATTTTAAGTTGTTGTATTTTTCTTTTGTCCTATTTCTGTGGTGTTCAATAAAGTATACATCTATCTATCTATCTATCAAAAATTAAAGCCGTATCAAAAGATACGGCTTTAATTTCTGAACTTTCTGAAAACTCTGAATTTCATTCATAAAAATGAATGAAATTAAGAAAGTTGACGTAGTTTAAGTCTAATTGTTTTATAAATGAAATCCAGAAAATGTATGTAATTAAATTCGTATTTTTTTGAAAGTCCAATTCAGAAAATTGACGTAATTAAAGTCGTATTTTTTAAATCAAATCCAGAAAATGACGAATGAAGAATAATGAAAGTAGATGTTTTATTTTTCAAATTAAGAAAATTGGGGTTGTTAAGTCTTACTTTTTTATTTATTTATTTAAGGACACTAACAATATACATACATAACATTCAAAATATAAAATAACATAAACTAGAACACATTTACTTATACGTATATCAATTATAAGATACGTAGAAATATAATCAAAGGTTAATCAAAACAGGAAAAAAAGATATAGACAATAATAAAATGAAATAAAAATGCAGTTAAATTACATAAATTAGGGTGGGTTCACAGATTTTATTAATCGAATTCAGAAAAATGGGATAGATAAAATCATTTTTTTTTTATAAATACAATTCAGAAAATTGGCATAAAATATAATCAAAAACACAAAAAAACACTCACAGTTTATAAAATACTACAAAAAACTTCGACGCGACACACGCACTGTTAGTAACGGTTACTTTGTAACTGATTATTTAGGGGTTTTCTATTGACTGGTGTTGTCTACGCTTATTTGTTACGACAGTTACCGAGAAGCGAATTAGATAATACACATTATGACTTAAAAGGAATTGGGGCATTTAAAATGTATATTTGTTAGAAAATACACTTCAAAATGGTAATTTGAATATAAATGTGTTAACGTTTGCACCAATTTAACCACTCACTCAATCAGCTGTTGATTGCGATGTATGCGGAATAACCCATTTCCTGTCACTTCTGGTTAGAAACGTTTCCTTAGTGGAGTGACGACGAGAAGATTGCTTGTTTACATTCACAGTAACTTTAGTTTTACTGATATTTTATCAAATTTCAATTGAGATTGAGATTCAGATTCAAATTCATATTAAGATTTAAATTCCGGACCCAAATCTAATTTCCAATCCCTATCTGAATCTACATCCAAAATCAAACTCAAATTCCAATCCAAATTCAAATCTTAATGTGAATCTCACTAACACTACTAATACCGTTATGACCGCTATTTATTTTAAACTCAAATTCCAATTCCCATTCCAATTCCATTTCAAAAATTGTTCAAAATTTTTTTTATGTTTGTTACCTCATTTCTCCTGACTGGGTGGACCGATCTTGATGATTTTTTCTTGAAATGAAAGGTGGTGCTTGTCGTAGAGTTAAATCTTTTTAAAATCCCGTTCTGATGATGGCATCAATGAGAATATCGGATAAGTCTTAAATTTGACATATGGAAGAATAGCTCAAAATCACGCCAACCGATTTCGACGATACGTTTTTTTATTGGAAAGGGTTTACTTCAAGGGTTGTTTGATAATAGTTTGGTTAGGTTTTGATCATGGGATCCACGGCAAAGTAACCTAACTCTTCAATTCTTAGGAGCAAATGAACGATACTCAGCAGAATCTGCTATAGGCTATCCATATATTTGAGTTGCCTGCCGTAACTTCGGTATGGTCAAGTGCTAGTCGTAGTTAAATATGAAGATCAATGGATCTCCTAAACGGCTTACACTAAGGGTGCTATTTTTTGGCAGAATATATAACTATCTGTAATCAAATAGCAATGAGCTTACGTTTGTTACTGCATTGCAATATTCGTAAGGTGTATTATGTATAAAGCGGTGGTAGCCAGAGGGGGGGGGGACGACTTTTGCGTATTAGTGTTGTGTTTTAGATACACATATTGAGATAAATTTGTTAGTTTACTTCAGATTCACTAAAAATCAAAAATTTTTAACAAAAAAGAACAGCCTTCCAAACAAACTCTTACAAATATTATTAATATGCTCTAAAAAGTAAAAAATGACAACCCACATATACAAGCCATAGGTGGAAGTGGCGCTGGAGCTGCCAAATGGACACGCGGGACACACCTACCTTCGCTGACGCCGACTCCGAACAATACGAAGAACTCTAAAAAAGAATACGTAATTATTTTATACTTTTTAGACCATATATTTGGAACAGTTCGTTTTGAAGGCGGTTCTTTATTTGTTAAAATTTTTATTTATTTAGAACTCTACTGACTGAAATGTTCTCAATAATCAACCGCAATGTCTGCAGGTAGCTCCAGCCGAATCTACCTTACCAACTCACTAAATAACTCACAGTTCAACGTTACATAACTCAGAGAATCGTAACCAAAATTATTTGTCCACAATATCTGTTACTGTACTGATACTAGAAATGCCAGATAACTAAGCTTCACCTACAAATAGGCCAATTCCATTATAAAGAGGAAACATATGTGTTTTTGTATGTATGTTTATAAAATCTAATCACCATCAGAAAGCTGCATTTTCACTAAGCTAAATAGATTATATAACTTTCTTACAACAAATAGGGATCCCTAAGAAAAATGCAATAATGTAACCCAAGGTGTGAAAAAAATCGTCACAAAAAATGTGTCATCGCGTGTCCCGAGGAAACTATTGATGATAGAACAAAAAAATGTTCTACAATATTATAGAACGTGTTATTATCTATAAAAAAGTATGAGATACCATTTATCCAACTGCTGCCGTTATGCCACTATTGCATTATAAATGTTAATAAAAGTGCCGACAATAATCAAACCATATTATTCATACCTCTATATTAATCCTTATCCTATTAAATGATTTTACGAATATAAAAATATATTAGTTGGCGTCGTTGTTATTGTAATATAATCAAATAATCACGATGCTATTCAATTAAAATATGCCAAATAGGGAAGTTGGCAGTGTGATCCACCCCCGCGCCTCGTCGGTCCTGCGCCTGATCTCTCTCCGGTCGTGTCGGATTCCCGTCACATCGGACTATGAGAGTGAAGGAATAGAGAGTGCACTTGTATACTATCCCTGCCAATCCACAGTGGAGCAGCATCTATGCTCTAAAAACCCTCGCTCCTCGGAGTGAGGAGGCCTGTGCCCAGCAGTGGCACGTCAAAGGGCTGCTACTTACTTACTTTTACTTTTATTCCAAATAAAATCTCTCTCCGCGAGTATCGGATTGCCGTCACATCCCACCACGAGAGTGAAGGAATAGAGAGTGCACTTGTATACTATGCCTGCCAATCCGCAGTGGAGCAGCATCTATGCTCTAAAAACCCTCGCTCCTCGGAGTAAGGAGGCCTGTGCTCTGCAGTGGGACGTCAAAGGGCTGCTACTTATTTACTTTTACTTTTATTCCAAATAAAATCTCTCTCCGCGAGTATCGGATTGCCGTCACATCCCACCATGACAGTGAAGGTATAGAGAGCCTTGTGCCCAGAAGTGGGACGTTAATAGGCTGCTACTTACCTTTTATCGTTTTCGAATAAGTATATATATATATTATATTATAGTTTTATTGGAAAATACCTTCCCCCAGAAGTGGGCTTTTGGTAATGAGTGGTAGTCTTAAAACCGATTAACGTGCTATTTAACGTGTAACGTAAAATTTAAAAAAGAAGTTGAAGCTCTCCCTCATCAAGTTAACCTAGCACGGTTAATTGAGCAATTCCCCGGAATCAAGGGTTTAATCCAATTAACTGTTATTATCCCGGAATAGATTTAACTTTTCTGAATAACTTGTTTAAAAATAACTAGTTAGCTGCTCTGGCTTTTCATGAGTGGTAGAGTGTATTGATGACGATGTTTTGTCTGTCATACATCATGCCTCACTCCCATAGGGGTAGACATAGACCACGTCCTTCCACTTACCAGGATCCTTGCACATCTCCTTCGCTTCTTTCATTCTCATTAAACCTTTCTTTCTTAATCATATGCTCGATGACCTCAACAGAACTTCTCAACAGGTGGGCCTAAAAATGAACATGGTTAAGACGAAAGTTATGTCCAATATCCATGTTCCGCTCCACCCGGTTATCGTTGGGAACGCTGCACTCGATCCAAGGTCCAATTTCGAGAAAGAGTCCAATTCGATTGGGCACCGTTCAGAAAGCTACGTAAGATCTTTTCCTCCAATATCCCTCAGTGCCAGAAGACCAAAGTCTTCGAACAGTGCGTGTTGGAAGTGATCATATACGGATCGGAAACCTGGTCACTGACTATGGGCCTCATTCGAAAGCTCAAAGTTTCAAAGCGTTCGACGGAGAAGTCTATGCTTGGAGTTTTTCTATGCGATCAAATCAGAAATAAGCTCATCCCTAGAAGAACTAAAGTCATCGACATAGCCCTAAGAATCACGAAGCTGAAGTGGCAATGGGCGGGGCACATAGTCAGACGAACCGATGAACGTTGGGGCTCGAAGGTGCTGGAATGGCGACCCCGCACCGAAAGGCACAGTGAAGGCAGACCCCTCGCAAGGTGGACTGACGGCATATGGAGAGTTGCCAGTAACCGCTGGCGCTAGGCGGCACAAGATCGGGCACATTGGACATCATTAGGTGAGACCTATGTCCACCAGTGGACGTCCATCGGTTGAATTGAGTGAGAGAGTGAGAAACCTTTCATACAAGTTCGTCGGTTTGGAGTACACTTGACCTGGCTCTTGTTTAAAACGTCCTGCATTTGGTCCTGGAACGTTTGTTTTGGTCTTCCCCTTCCAACTGTCCCATTCACTCTTCACTCATAAATCCTTTTTGTCAGTCTCCTTTCGTTCTCTCTACGTTTCCTAACCATCTAAGTATACCTTTCTCTATTTTAGTCACTACATCTTCTTTTATATCACCGCGTTCTCTTATCACACTATTTCTTACTTTGTCACTCGGTTTCAATCTACTCATACTTCTTAATGCTCTCATTCAGTATTGATTGCTTGGCGTGACGGAAGTGCTTACTTCTCGATCATACACTGCCGATGCGAGCCATAGGCCTTTCACTGGGAAATGCTTTTACGTACCTCAAAAGAGTCTGTAGTTTGGGACTACCTGACGAGGCTAAATATCCATTAAAACCAGCAGTCCTTTGTCATTCAAAAGTGATTCATTTGCGCAATTTAATATGGTGTCCCGGATGAAGCCGACATAGGGTTCAAGGCTGTGAGAGGTGATGCAAAAGTACGGGCCTTCTGCCGCCCAACGCTCTCTCTCAAGTGCTCTCGCTAAGAGTTAGCGGAAAGTCTCGTCATATTAGCCTTAGTTGCTCTACCGAGTGCATTTCACTGTATCTCCACTCCGCAGCTCGTTGTAATGCGACATGCGATAAATGGACGGCAAATAAGAGGTGATGGAAAAGCACTTTCAGTTTAAAAATCATTGTGTGTTTTTATGAAACCCCACAGCAATTGGAACTGAAGCGAGTCAAAAGCGCTGAGATATTGTGCTCGGTTGCTCTGCCAAGCGCTTTATACTGTAACCCAACTCTGCAGCCAGCTGTAATGCGACATACGATAGATGGTTAAAAAATAAGAGTCAAAGAAAAATACTTTCACCTTACTGTATCCCCACTCTGCAGCCAATTGTAATGCGACATACGATAGATGGATAAAAAATAAGAGGTGATGGAAAATACCTTCATTTTAAAAACATTCTGTGGTGTTATAGAACCACACAGTAGTTGGAACTGATACGAGTTATAGACGCTGTCATATTAGCCTTGTTTGCTCAATCGATCACCTTTCACTGTATCTCCCTCTGCGGTCAGTTGTAATGCGACATACGATAGAGGGTTAAAAAATAAGAGTCAATGAAAAATACTTTCACCTTAAAAACATTGTGTGGTTTAATAAAACCACACAGCAGTTGGAACTGATACGAGTTCTAGGCGCTGCCATATTGGTCTTGGTTGCTCAATCGATCGCCTTTCACTGTATCTCCCGCTGCGGTCAATTGTAATGCGACATACGATAGATGGTTAAAAAATAAGAGTCAATGAAAAATACTTTCACCTTAAAAACATTGTGTGGTGTTATAGAACCACACAGTAGTTGGAACTGATACGAGTTATAGATGCTGTCATATTGGTCTTGGTTGCTCTGCCAAGCGCTTTATACTGTAAGCCGACTCTGCAGCCAGTTGTAATGCAACCTATGATAGACGGATAGACAAATAAGAGGCGATAGAAAACTACTTCCATTTTAAAAATCATTGTGTGTTTTTATGAAACCCCACAGCAATTGGAACTAAAGCGAGTTGTAAGCGCTGCGATATTGTGCTTGGTTACTCTGCCAAGCGCTTTATACTGTAACCCAACTCTGCAGCCAGTTGTAATGCGACATACGATAGATAGACGAAAAAATTAGAGGCGATGGAAAAATACTTCCATTTTAAAAATCATTGTGTGTTTTTATGAAACCCCACAGCAATTGGAACTGAAGCGAGTTAAAAGCGCTGCGATATTGTGCTTGGTTCCTCTGCAAAGCGCTTTATACTGTAACCCAAGTTGCAGCCAGTTGTAACGCGACATACGATACATGAATGTAAAAATAAGAGGCAATAAGAATAAACTTATTTATACTGTAAGTATAATTAAGACTGCGGCAAAAAAATGTCTGTTTCATTATAATTTCTTTGTTCTCGTATTAAAAGTTTACACTCTAATTAGTACAGGATTGTCGGATCAAGTTTCCTCGTCGGTTACAGACGTTTAACAAGAGACTTTTTCCCAAGAATTACGCATAAAACAAAAGCCACGATGGTCTTGTGGTGGTACACGTGGATAACGATTGCTCGTTACTTTAAACGATTGGTCGTTATAGCCGAAGAATGTCGATAAACTTTCGTTGCTTTAAGCGATATGTACTGTTATATTCTTATATTGACATTTTTTAATTCGTTATATCTTCTGAGTCGTCGGGGTTAGCAGCAGAATCTCTTCGGGAGACTCTTAGCACTCCCTGCCCTGCCGTTACCATAACCGCTGCCAGAGCTAGGAATAACGTGGCTGCCGGAGACTGGGGGCCGTTTCTGCCTTGTTTTAGTCATTGAAGTAGTTATGCCATTAATCACCACGCTTGGCAGGCGGGTTGGTGATCGCAGTGCTGACCTTATCGCACCGATAACGCTGCTGCCCATTATCGGTCTGTTGCATTTATTTCAGCTATGGAGATTGGTTATACAGCCATTTGTCGGTCGCCAGAGCCTCGTCGGTAGAAGCAGGGTGCACCGCGTGCAGGTGAGGCTGGCGTTTGGAGAAACGGACTGGGACGCGTTTCTCCCTTACATCCCTGAGCGTCATCCCATTATCTGCGCGCAGTTTAGACAGACTCTACACAAGATGGATCCATGATATAAAGAGGGTCACCGGTAGCCGCTGGAGCCAGGCCTTGTGAACGTCATTACGTGAGACCTATGTCCAGCACTGGACGTCCATCGGTTGAAGCGACAACGAAGACGATATCTTCTGAATGCAATGTCCTATTTTAATAATTTAAAAACTATTTTATAGGTATTGAAATGGAATTTAATATAATAACAATTAATACAGAGGTATGAATAATGTGGTTTGACATTGTTGGCACTTTTATTGACCTTTAAAATGTAAAAAAGTAGTTATAGTGGCATAACTACAGTAGTTGGACATATGATATTGTGGACTTTTTTGTAGATATTAATACCTTCTATAATATTGTAGAACATTTTTTTGTTCTATGATTAATAGATAATGCATGGCACGCGGTGACAAATTTTTTGTGAACGATTTTTTTACACCTTGGATTACATTAATGTATTTTTCTTAGGATTCCTTATTTTTTTGAGAAAGTAATATAGCCTATGTCTTTCAGTGAAAATGCAGCTTTATTAATGGTGAAAAAACTTTTGAAATCGGTGCAGTAGTTTTTGTGTGAAAACGTAACAAACCTACATACAAAAACACAAATGTTTCCTCTTTAGAATATTCGGGAACGGCAGGGAACTTGCCATTCGGTTGTTATAACCGATATGGTTATATTCATATACATATAAATTAATTGCTGTTCAACTGATTTGGTTGATTTTGGTTTCGAAGTCCAGGGAAGGTTTAAAATGTGAGTTAATATTTAAAAAATGCTTTGTATAAATATACAGCAACAATTTCTCGTTTAAAAATTAATTTAATTTAAAGGAATACTTTTGACATTGACAACTAACAATTTCTGATCGCAACTATAAAGTTTCGTGTCTTTTTGATTACGAATTGTTTTTGTTTTGATCATATTTTTCTCTAAAGTTGAAACATTCTGCAATTATCACTCAGCTATTTTAATTTGTGATTCTTAGGCGGTGCTAAGTTATAAATAGGTTTATTAAAACAATCGTAATTATCTATTGACTCATCACGATATCTCCGGAACTATAAGGCGTAGAGACTTGAAATTTGTTAGGAATATTCCTTTTGCCGTGTAGAGGTCAGTTAAGAAGGGATTTTGTAAAATTCCAACAGGAAGGGGGGTTGCAGGGGTGTTAACTATAGACTTCTTGACTCATCACGATATCTCTGGAGCCAAAGGGCTTAGAGACTTGAAATTTGGTAGGAATATTCCACTTGCCGAGAAGAGGTCAGCTAAGAACGGATTTAGCGAAATTCCACCAGGAAGGGGGGTTGCAATGGTGTTAACTATAGACTCCATGACTCATCACGAAATCTCTGGAACCGTAAGGCGTAGAGTCATGAAATTTGGTAAGAATATTCCATTTGCCGAGTAGAGGTCAGCTAAGAACAGATTTAGCGAAATTCCACCAGGAAGGGGGGTTGCAAGGGTGTTAACTATAGACTCCATGACTCATCACGATATCTCTGGAGCCAAGGGCTTAGAGACTTGAAATTTGGTAGTAATATTCCACTTGCCGAGAAGAGGTCAGTAAAGAACGGATTTAGCGAAATTACACCAGGAAGGGGGGTTGCAAGGGTGTTAACTATAGACTCCATGACTCATCACGATATCTCTGGAGCCAAAGGGCTTAGAGACTTGAAATTTGATAGGAATATTCCACTTGCCCAGCAAAGGTCAGCTAAGAACGGATTTTGTAAAATTTCAACCGGAAGGAGGGTTGCGGAGGTGTTAACTATAGACTCATTGACTTATCACGATATCTCTGGAACCAAAGGGCTTAGAGGTTTGTAATTTGGTAGGAATATTCCACTTGCCGAGCTGAGGTCAGCTAAGAACGAATTTTGTAAAATTCCAACCGGAAGGGGGGTTGCAGCGGTGTTAACTATAGACTAATTGACTCATCACGAAATCTCTGTAACCATAAGGCGTAGAGACTTGAAATTTGGTAGGAATATTCCTTTTCTCGAGTAGAGGTCAGTTAAGAACGGATTTTGTAAAATTCCAACAGGAAGGAGGGTTGCAGGGGTGCTAACTATAGACTCATTGACTCATCACGAAATCTCTGGAACCATAAGGCGTAGAGTTTTAAAATTTGGTAGGAATATTCCATTAGACCAGAGACCAGCTAAGAACGAAATTCTACCCTCAAGGGGGGTTGCAGGGGTGTTAATTAAAAAAAATCACGCTTTTCGCGGAATTCTTTAAAAAACAGATAGGTGCCATAAAGAGCTTGGGTAAACGATCTCTATAGAAAATAAATATAAATTATGATTTTCGGAATACATGTTTACTCCAAAACTCTTTACATTGTGCTAAAAAGTTTATTGATTTACATTTCGGGCTTGATCATGTGCCATTCTATTTCTTTAAATGCCACTGCCTCATGAACACTACCATCTCTGAGGAAAATTCCTAAAATCGTAGTGCAATAATAAATATGGTGTAAAGTAACAATACTCACTAAAAGGTATAATATTATAAATGCGAAGTTAACTCTGTCGCACTTTCACACCATAACTACTTAACAAATATAAATTAAATTTGGTATACGGATAATCTAGAGCCTGACAAAGAACTATAAGCTCTTTACAATATAGCTCATTAAATTAATGAAAACACTACAAAAAAAAACATACCACGTAGACGTAGTCGTGGGTTCAGCTAGTAGAGAATATTCCAGAAAAAACAGTGTTTCCAGTTTCACATTTGAATTCTGTAATTTCAACAGATAAAGTATCAATATTGAAGTGAGGGAGCAACTAAATCGTATCCAACCCGTCGCTCCCGGGGGACTCCCCGAACGTGATTCGGGATTACACTGGACATTAGTGATTTCCCACAAAAATGGCGTACGTGTGGCCGACTCATATATTCATTAAATACATTCCGATAATAAAACGTCAGACGCTTGGGTATATTGTATTCTATTTAGATTTAACTTATGTATCTATGATGAATGGCAATATCTTGATAGATGGGGAACAAGTGGAAGAGGTGAAAGAATTTGTATACTTGGGATCTAAATTTACAAGAGATGGAACGTGTGAAAGTGATGTTGAAAGGAGAGTGAATGCAGGGAATAAACGGTGCAGATGGTGTATCAAAGGGCCCGAGTGGCTGTGCATGCAGGAGAGTTGGTGCCAACACTTATGTATGGTAGTGACAAAGTAAGAAATAGTCTGATAAAAGAACGTTGTGGTATAAAAGAAGATGTAGTGACTAAAATTGAGAAAGGTATGCTTAGATGGTTTGGGCATGTAGAGAGAATGAATAAAAGGATGGAAGGGGAAGATCAAGGCGAACGTTCCTGGATCAAATCCAGGACATTTCAAATAAGGGCCAGGTAATGAGAATGGAAGAAGCGAAGGAGATATGCAAGGATCGTGGCAAGTGGAAGAACCTACCCCTATGGGAAATAGGCGTGATGCTATGTATGTATTTAAAATCTTGATGGAAGGTGATCATACAGTCTAAGAGGCAATTTACCTCTTATGGTTACACAGCATTTTACCGGAACCTTTACGAAGCTGTGTAGAAATCATAAGAAATAAAGTACCTGTTACCAGCTTAAGGTGCCTCCATCTTACACTGTATCATCTCTATGATTTTTGCATCATGAATAATCAAATTAGTTCTAATTTTTTATCCCTCAAAACCTCTCTCTTTTAAATAAATATAGTTTTATTAGCTATAACCATGACTTCGTCTTCATTGAATAGTGTTTAGGGTAGCATCTCTAATTATTTTACAAATAGTTACAAAGATGTCTATCGGGAAATTTAAATTAATTTGAAGGAATATTTAGAAGACGAAAAATTGTGGGAGTGAATGAATTGCTCTATATACATCTTGATATAGAATAAATTTAAAACATATATTGTAATGATGATGACATAAAAAACGTACACCCGACTGAGTTTGTTGTGGGCTCTTCTCGGATCGGGGCGCGAAGGAACCCTCGTAACTTTAGATTGTAAGTCGTTCTTTAATGTTATCATCAGTCATTCATTTAAATATTATATGAAAAAAAAAGAAGATAATTGGCGATTCATAAGTGCTGTGATAGGCCTTTTTTTCACGCTGGGAAATGCATTTACGCACTAACCCCGACCCGGGAGTGTGGGACTCTGCGAGGGAGAAGACTCGCAATACTCACTAAAACCCAGCGGAAACCTCTCCATGCGTAAGTGAGACACCAGAGGATCAGCTTGCGCATTCCCACCTGGTTTCTCGGATGTGTCCGACTGAGGATTCACGGAAGCGGGAGCAAGTGCACAAACATGCGCCGCCTAGAATCCCGCCTTCTTCGGCGGCGAGAGGGGGCATCTACTGCATTCTCCCTCTCTCGTTCGCGGGCCTCCTTTAGCGAGATTACGGTCTCACAGAAGAAGGCCATTCTCGACATCTCTCACTGGAGGTCATCGCGCCTATAACGCTCCGCAGCGAGAGATCTCCGCCAATCAGTGCCACCAAGAGGTGATGCTGAGGTTCCCTACGCTGCGCATTCTGCCACTGTGTGGTGTGTCAATAGCTGCACCACACTCATGGCAGTTGGGCATCTCCTCTCGGCAGATTTAGTGCAAGATCTTTCCGAGACAACCATGTCCGGTCAGAATCTGCACCCAGCCATTGGTCCAGGTAAGGATGAATCGCTTCCACTGTGGCCAGGCCCGCCGCTGTAATAGGCCTACGTGAATAAAGATATTTTGCCTTTGACTTTGAATAAGACAAAATACTTTTACACTGCAAATAGCTAATCTTTAGAATTACTTTTGCATCTATAATATTAGTAAGTAAGAATAAGGATTACACCTTTGAGGGTAAAACTTTTACAAACTTTGAATGCCATATTTATTTCTATAGAAACAACAGACTATATTTCCTATGTCCTTTCTGAGACTTTAGACTATCTGTGTACCAAATTTCATTTAAATCTGTTCAGTAGTTTTGTCGTGAAAACGCCACAAACAGAGTTACTCTCGCATTTATAATATTAGTAAGGATATAGTCAAATAGAGAAAGTTTTACTCAAAAACGCCGAACCCTGCACCTTTTAAAACAAGTTATTCTTACTACAGTACCATTTAGCGTTTAAAATCAACATTAAATATTATAATTCGATGATTTTATAACCAAATTTCACTCGTTTTATAACTATACAGCAATTAACACCAGCGTTGAAATTAATTATGGTATAATGACGTTAAACTCCGCTAAATGCTTTAACCGGTTAAATGTTTAACTTTTAAACTAACCTTTTTATAATATAAAGTCCAAATTGTGTATAAAAATAGCCAAATAACTTGTTGAATGATAAAAAGCTTTAACTAAATAAGCTGGTGAATTACGAGAGCGTTACGACGAAGCGTGATCGGGCGATGCGAACGGAAATTGTATAATGTGTTGTATAAAGGTATAAAGGCAATATTAATAATTTGGTATCTGTATAAAATAAATCTGCCTCATTGGTCTAGTGGTTAGCATGTTCGACTACAGACACGAGGTCCTGGTTCCGAGTCCCGGGTCGGGTCAATTCAAAAATCGATGTTGAGTTTTCTATTAAGATTTTCTCAATATTTGCCCGAAGCTGGGAGGTTGGCGGTGTGATCCACCCCCGTGCCTCGGAGAGCACGTTAAGCCGTTGGTCCTGCGCCTGATCTCTCACCAGTCGTGTCGGATTCCCGTCACATCAGACTATGAGAGTGAAGGAATAGAGAGTGCACTTGTGTACTATGCCTGCCAATCCGCAGTGGAGCAGCGTCGTGGGTCTATGCTCTAAAAACCCTCGCTCCTCGGAGTGAGGAGGCCTGTGCCCAGCTGTGGGACATTAATGGACTACTTACTTTACTGTTATAAAATAAATTGTTAAAACGCTGTTGAATTACCAATAAATGAATAAATAAATTAGTGAGGGTCTAAGTTGAAAGAGAGCTAGTATGGTAAGAGGCAAATTACCTTTTATGACTTCTGCCACCGAAGCGAGGCAATCGTACCTAGTGGTCGTAAATAAGTCCTACTTATTATCAATGAGGGGTGACGTAACGGAGAAATTTAGAGACGTGCAGAGATGGCCAAAGCAACGAAGAGTAAGTTAACCAGAATTTGGAAATACAAGAAAGTCTCAAATCTCCCCAAAATGAAACTTCCATCTAGGAGGCTGATTGAAAAAAGGTAGGTTGGAGGAAAATGCTGCGAATATCAACGATAGCTAAAACGACAAATTGATCCAATACCAGCTGTACACGCCGGCCGTGACCAGGTCCTGGAGGCTACCAAGGGTCACCAGGGCCTATAGTGGTGAGGGTAGCCTCGATCACTGTAGACGGCGGGAAGAGAAGTTATACTACAGATACCAGAGGGGTCGAACGAAATTAGTGGGTTTTACACCTACCTGGTCTCTCGGCGCCGGTCTCTTCGACGGCTTCGACTCCGGCAGGTGTCTGTTCACGTGGGATGTGTATTGTAAGTGTGTTAGGGAATGTGAGTGTGTAACCTGCCAAAGCGTCGCGGAAGGCCGTCGTCGGCGACGCTGGTTCACTATTCCACTCCAAAACTCCACGGGAAGGAAGGACTATTGCGGCCAACGCGTGGGCGAGCTAACCTCACCACGTTATGACTCGCCACCTTTCACTAGGGGCCTTCGAAAGCCTACAGAACGCGACGATAGGGTCTCAGCTGGCCCCACAAACCAATTAACGCGTAGGATCCCGCACTTCCTTACGAAAACCACTTAAATTCCCGAAACGGGCTTAGTTTGCGCCCGTCCTGGTATGCTTCGCGGATGACAGCTTCGTAGCGACTTTTTACAGCCACAGATAAGCTATGCTCACATAGCACCGATGCCTAGCGCCATCTGGCGCGAACACCAGCTTTTACCAAAAGACACTCCACTATTTTGGTCATATCTCCCGAAAAAAAGAAGAAAGACCAGGGTCTTTGGTAAGGGACCGTTGGTTTTTCTATAGTTATGACAGGCAAACGAGCCAGCGGGTCACCTGATAGAAAGAGATCACCACCGTCGGCTGAGAAGGTGATAATTTAAAGCACTGGCGTTTTATAGTCTGTAGGGAACACAGCTGATGGAAGAAGGTTCCACATTTTGCAAGTCCAAACCGATTTGTGCCAGTCATCCAGAGTATGTGGGTGGAATTTATTTCTACGACGACATAATCGGGCGTAGAATGGCGATGGCAGTACTAACTCTAATAGAGACAACATGTCTGACTAACAAATATAACGTCACTCGAGCTGTCAATAGCCTTAAAGGATGACGAGGATTAGACGAGACGAGAAATACAGAAGCATTTCCTCTATGTAGTCATTAGGGCATATCAGAACAAGAACTTCAACAGCGAAGTGTGCTAAAATGATTATATATTTCATTAGTCAAAACTACTCCTGACTGACCTGATATTTTAATGATGATTTTGATAGATGGCGAACTAGTGGAAGATGTGAAATGTTGAAGGACTTTACGAATAGCCAGAGGTTGTCTCAAAGAGCCAGACTGGCTGTGCATGGAGTAATGTTAGTACCAACACTTATGTGTGGTAGCGAAAGTTGAGTGTGGTAGAAGAAGCACAAAAATAAAAGAGGTAGAGATGAGAACGTTGAGAAGTATGAGTGGATTGAAACTGAGTGACGAAGTAAGAAATAGTTTGATAAGAGAACGTTGTGGTATAAAAGAAGATGTGGTGACTAAAATTAAGAAAGGTATGGGTACTTAGAGAGAACGAAAGGAAGGAGACTAGCAAAAAGGATTCATGTGTTAAGAGTGAATGGGAAAGTTGTAAGGGGAAGACCAATGCGTACGTTCCTGGACCAAATCCAGGACATTTTAAATAACGGCCAGGTCAAGAGTACTCTAAACAGACGAACTTGTATGTAAGGTTTAATGAGAATGAAAGAAGCGAAGGAGATATGCAAGGGTCGTGGCAAGTGGAAGGATGATGATAACATCTGAATTATGTACACAATCGGCAATAAATGATTTGATTTGATTTCATTAATCAATTTGCAGCAACTGAGGCTGGCAAAAGTAAATGTTCTAGCGAGTAAGCGCGTTGTATTTCGTATTCGATTAACATAATTTGCACATTATTTAATTTATATAAAAATAGAAAGAAAGGAAAATAGATAGAGACTAAAACCTATTTTGAATATTGATATTATATAAAACATTAAAGAATGATAAAAATTGGATTCTGATTAAGATTCACGAATTCGAATTCTTGATAAAGGTCTTTCTTTCAAACACTTTATTCCTAATCATTCACAGTCCTGTTTAAACTGTAACAAACACAGATAGGGATAAGTACCTTATAACAGTGAAGGGTTTACAGTAGGTTCTTTCGTTTACTGTATACTAGCTGACTCACGCTACTTTGTCTACGTACACATAAACGTGAGTCTTAAAGGACGGCGACATCCTGGGCAAGGACCTCTAAGTTTCTCTTACTTACGTGTATGATTGTTCTTTATCAATCAATAATCGTGCTTTGCATTGAAGGAAAACATTGTGAGGAAGTCTATATATCGAGGGAGTAGTTCTGGAGCATGTGTAGCCTGCAGTGGAGTAGCGTAGTGGGTTTATCCTATAAAAAACCCTTCTTTTTGTGGCTGTGAGACGATAAGATGCTGCTACTCACCTCTTTACATACGTACATACATAGCATCACGCCTCATTCCCATAGGGGTAGGCAGAGACAACATCCTTCCACTTGCCACGATCCTTGCATATCTCCTTCGCTTCTTTCAATCTCATTAAACCTTTCATACAAGTTCGTCGGTTTAGAGTACTCTTGACCTGGCCGTTATTTAAAATGTCCTGGATTTGGTCCAGGAACGTTCGCCTCGGTCTTCC
>JACTOM010000907.1:492360-511307 GCA_015832385.1 Elymnias hypermnestra
AGACCGTTTGTAGACCGTACTAAAATGTTATAAACATATTGGTGCTGGCTTTAACTGGTATAAAGATATTTGCGCGGGTTACAAATGTTACAAACGTATTAGTACGGTCTACAAACGGTCTACGAATGTTATTAACAAATCGGTGCGGGCAATAAATGTTATAAACATATTCGTGTGAGCTATCAATATTATAAAGATATTGGTGCGGGCTACTAATGTTATAAACATGTCGGTGCGGGTTACAAATGTTATAAACATATTGGTGCTGGCTTTAAATGGTATAAAGATATTTGCGCGGGTTACAAATGTTATAAACGTATTAGTACGGTCTACAAACGGTCTACGAATGTTATTAACAAATCGGTGCGGGCAATAAATGTTATAAACATATTCGTGTGAGCTATCAATATTATAAAGATATGGGTGCGGGCTACAAATGTTATAAACTTATTGAGTGGGCTTGAAAAGTTATAAATATATTGTGTGGGCTAGAAATGTTTTATACATATTGGTGCTGGCTTTAACTAATAAAAAGATATTGGTGCGGGTTACAAATGTTATAAATATGTCGGTGCGGGCTACAGATGTTATAAAGATATTGGTACGGTCTACGGATGTTATTAACATATCGGTGCGTGCTACAAATGTTATAAATTTGTAAGTGCGGACTATAATAAGATCTCTATTAAAAGAAAGTGTTATCCAGTAAAGTTAATAAAGTATTAACAATTCAAACTTTGAACAAGACATATATAAGTTTAATCTAATAAGAGCTTACTAAAAATCCACGAAAATAAAATAAAATTGTATTTTCGTACATTTTTCTTAGAACAGGGCACGAAGGAACATTCGCACTGTAGTATTTAATTCATCAATTGAAATAGATGCGTAACCCTGAGTGAAGGAATAGAATGCACTTGAGAGAGAAGCCCTGTGCCCAGCAGTGGGACGTTAATGCGTTGCGTATCTTACCTTATTCTAATAGGTTTCTCTTATTTATTTATTATTCCTTTCCTTTTTTCTTGTCTATTGAACCCGGATCTAGTTGAGAGTAGATTGCTAATTTACATATTAATAGATATGTAATAGTAAATTGTTTGCTAGCTCATCTGTATGAACCGATATATCATTGATCAGATACCCCACATTATAGGGAGTGATTCGATTTCACCTAAAATACATACAAATGCTATTAAGTAATTAATTTTAATGGAACATTTGATATATATACGTGGCGTGGCGGGTTATTGAATTACGAATACAAATTGGTACTATTTTGGTACCGTTTTGGTATAATAACATCGATATGCTTTTCGTTTTGATTTAATGTAACTTTAATATAGGGGAAGGTATGTAGCAGCTTATTATTTTCCCACTGCTGGGTACAGGTAATCATAAGAGTAATTTTTAAAGCATAGACCCACCACGCTGGCGCATTGCACCGTCTGTTGCCTAACCTCGGAGGACCATGACCAAGGTTAGCATGCAACGTAAGGTGGCCATCAGGATAACTCGAGGATACCGGACTATATCCTTTGAAGCGGCTACAGTTCTAGCTGGTGTGCCTCCTATGGATATAATTGCTGTCAGGGATGCAAAGGTATATGCATGGACCCATAACATTCGCGAGAGGGACGGGAGTATATCCGTGAAGGATATTAGAGTGTTTAGGCAACAGTTGCATCAACAAGCAGTTGATGAATGGCGAGTGCGACTTGAAAGCGATCGGAGTACACCAATGCGTGCTGTAGGTGATTTTACCAAGCTTTGAATCCTGGTTAAGAAGGTCTTGGGGTAACGTTACCTTCCGGCTGACACAGAGACTCACTGGACATGGCTGCTTCAGTGAGTACCTGTTTCGGATAGGACGTGAAATAAGTACGCAATGTCATCACTGTGGAGGAGACCGAGACATCAACAACATATGCTAGCAGAGTGTTCTGCATGGAGGAGTAAGAGAAGGGCTTTGATTACCCTGATTAGGGCAGATCTTACTCCGTCAGTTATAGTTGCAAGTATGCTAGCAGATGAGGAGTCTTGGAAAGTGTTGGTCTCCTATTGCGAAACCGTAATGACAAAAAAGGAAAAGGAGCGGATTCGACAGAGCGCCAACCCTGCTCACGGATGTAGACGATGCGATGGTGAACGAGAAATAGTCCCCAAAAAGGACTTTGGGATTGCACGTGGTGTTAGTGGAGGCTTCCACCGCTGTTACTTAAGAAGTAATCCTGAGACGATACTAAAGACAGGGTGGTTGCGCTAATGGGATACGGGAACTTTTCTCAGGGAGGAGTCGTTACGACATCGCACGAGAGTGGCTTTGGTGTAGTCGTTCTACGGAGAACCCGGAGTCGTTTGATATGTGCAGAGAAAGGCTACCGGAGGGGTTTTACTGTGTACACTCCCACATCACCCAAACCCTTCCCTCAAAGGTTGGGTATCTTTCGCAGATTTCCCCTTCGTTAAAAAAAAAAACGACCCACCACGCTGTTTCACTGCGGCTCAATATACCCCAGAATTACACAATGATGGACTGTAAAGAACAATTAAACACGAAAGTTTCTACTTTGAAGTAAGGAATTGCCACATTTTTGTTTATATTGTATTAAATATTAGTGTAGTAAAAACCAGGGCCGGATTTAGAGAAGGGGCTTAAAAAATGAGTAGAGGTCCCCTTTTACCACGAATTAATTTCGAAATAATATCACCATTTTACAGTCGAGATTTTAATTGAACAATCATTGTGAAAAAGAAGTGGTAGATATTTTTAACATATATAAAGATCGAAAAAAGGCTGGAAATCTGTGTTGATAAGAGAGCGTTGTGGTATAAAAGAAGACGTAGTGACAAAAATCGAGAATGGTATGCTTAGATGGTTTGGGCATGTAGAGAGAATGAGTGAAAGGAGACTGACAAAAAGGATTTATGAGTCAAGAGTGAATGCGAACGTTGGAAGGGGAAGACCAAGGCGAACGTTCCTGGACCAAATCCAGGACATTTTAACTAAGGGCCAGGTCAAGAGTACTCTAAACCGATGAACTTGTATGAAAGGTTTAATGAGAATGAAAGAAGCGAAGGAGATATGCAAGGATCATGGCAAGTGGAAGGACGTGGTCTCTGCCCACCCCGAAGGGAATGAGGCGTGATGTTATATATGTAATCTTTGTTAAATTTGCAGAATATACATCTAAATCTCTATATATCGTATTATAGATATATGTGTATGTATATATTTATATATATATATATGGAAAGTATTCTCTTTTTTACACTCCTTAAACACAAAGTTGTGTGACACAAAGTCTCCTTCCTTGTGATTGTCTGGAATGAGTCGATCCAATGCGATAAGACCACCTATTGAGCGACACAAATTAATTACGTTTAAGCTCCATTTTTTACTTATTTTTACTCTGGCGTGGTTTAATAAACAATATGGACAGACAAAGATCTCTTATAGATAATTCATTGCAATCTCATCCGCGAACTTAAAGATTATATTTTCTGCTCTCTCTCTCTCCTTTTTCAATGCTTATTTTATTTTAAAATGCTTTTTTTTCTTTTATTTGGCGACATTTAGCGACAATTTTGCGTTTAACTGTGATCTCAACTGATGGTAAGTCACACAGTCTAATATAGAATCACGCTACTCGTAAGAGACGATATACCTCATATGGTTTCTACACAGCATAATATCTGAATATAAATAACTTTGCTTGGTGGTACGTCTTTGATGGTACAGTTGTAGCTAGCAACATGCGAAGCCTCCCGCCATTACTAAATTCGCCCCACTGGGGTTCGAACCCGGGGCCTCTGCTTCTATTTAGTTTAGTGAATAAAGATAATAGTTGCTACAAATTTCAACAGCGCACTCTTTAGATAGTCTCAAAGTCTCTATTGTGGGTGCCCCCTCTCTTTTGGAGACGCTGGAACTCGTAGGATAGAGGGTTATTAGAGCATACTACGCTGCGCATTGCAGGTTGGCAAGCATAGTATACAAGTGCACACTCTATTCTTTCACTCTCATAGTGGGATGTGACGGCAATCCGACATTTGCGGGGAGAGATCAAGCGCAGGACTGACGGTTTACCGTGCTCTCCAAAGCACGGGGGTGGAGCACACCGCCAAGGGAACATACTGAGTATGTCTTAACAGAAAACTCGTATTCAAGACCTTATGTCTGTAGTCGAACAAGTTGACCTATACATCAATGAGACGTCCAGTGGTTAGGACCCTACGTTATAGCTAAACCCCCACTAAATCCGGCCCTGGTGAAGACCTAACATACACTTATAGCTACGTTCCTCGCGTAACGCATAACGAAACATTTGCCCCGATCCTGTCATCAATATATAAATTCGTAGAATACATTAACTTACATAATTTATTTATTTTATTAATACGTATCTTGAAGGGGCTGTATAATTTCCAGTTTGTCGCTTTCCTTTAAAAATAGGACACGATGGATTCTTTTTTTACATTTGCTTTGAAAAAATGTTAATAAATAATTCAAGAGCAGTGTAAAAGCTTTCACGAATAAAGAAATTTGTTACTTATAAGCCTTTTGCAAGGGGACTTTTAAAATTTGTTAAATATTTTATGTTTAAATAACTGATATTTTGACTTTCTAGGCTTTTTCTTTTCAATGATATTAATAACGACTTACAATCTTAAATTATGAGGATTCCTTCCTGTTCTAAGAAGAGCACACGACAAACTCAGTGAAGTATTTTTTTGATGTGAATAGGTCTTTAAAATCTCACCCACAGGGAGGCAATTTAAAAAATTGAATGATAACAAAATTTGGGGGATACAGTTTGGTATTGTAGCTATATATCTATTATCTCCATCCGAAATTCAATTACACCACTCGATTGCTAAAGGATAGAAGAGTTTATAACGCTAAGTAAGGACTGTAACACATCGCGTGCAGCGAAGGGGTAGTCCCGGCATTTAGAAGTTCATTCTTTTGTATGTCGAGATTCCATTAAGTATAACGTGGCTATATATCTATCATCTCCATCCCAAATACAATTATACCACTGGATAGCTAAAGGATAGAAGAATTTATAACGCTAAGTAAAGACTGTAACACATCGCGTGCAGCGGAGGGGTAGACCCGGCATTTTGAAGTTCATTCTATTGTATATCGAGATTCCATTTAGTATAACGTGGCTATATATCTATCATCTCCATCCGAAATACAATTACACCACTTGATAGCTAAAGGATAGAACAATTTATAATGCTAAGTAAGGACTGTAACACATCGCGTGCAGCGGATGGGGAAGTCCCGGCATTTTGAAGGTCATTCTTCTGCGTATCGAGATTCCAATTAGTATAACGTGGCTATATATCTATCATCTCCATCCGAAATACAATTACACCACTGGTTAGCTAAAGGATAGAAGAATTTATACCGCTAAGTAAGGACTATAACACATCGCGTACGTTGGAGGGGGAAGTCCCGGCATTTTGAAAGTCATTCTTCTGCGTATCGCGATTCCATTTAGTATAACGTAGCTACATATCTATCTTCTCTATCTATCAATAACACAATTTACAATTTACAATTTACAATTGTAATATAATATTTATTTATTTTTCTTAAAGTTTAAGTTTATCTAGTCTTCTGAGAGTTTGTTATGGAAACGTACACGTTTAAATATATATCATCATCATTTCCGTATGCTTCATTAGAAATGTTTGGATTTGATTCCAGTTGCACAATATTACATATTGTAACCTAAAAATCATGTTTCAAAGAGTAACCCACGAGTTTCTTGACGGTTTCTTCTCAGCCAATCTGCTAATAGATTTGGATATACTATTACTCAAATCGACAAATAATTTCTCAACTATCTACACTTCGAAATACGATATTACAAGTTTGTTTTTATTCCTTATGTTAAAATTAAATCTTAATTCAAATACGCTTTTATCACCTTCATCATAATCATTTTTGTACACTACACTGCTGAAGGTTGTGCCTGCATATCAAGTGCATTAGGAACTGCATTGATGAGCAGCTTCCGTCTCTATCCTTCTTCTTTTAAGGCTGTTAGAAGCTCGAGTCTTATTATACTTTTTATTTGTTCAGACCAACAGGTAGGTGAGTGACTTGGTCTTTTTCCTTCGACCCTTCCTACCACAACCAGTTTCTCCATGTTATCTGGCTGTCTTCGGTAAGATATCGTACATAGCTTTGGAGTAATGTTCTGAGAGAAAGGACAAATAGATCCATTATAGGTAATTTGTACACCTATTTATTTGAGTTGGTTTGCTTGAACCCACGGTTAACTTTAACTGTACAGTTTAACTGTATATTGTGTCCAATCACGATAATGTTCCAATATAATGTAAACTAATGTAATTGCGCTCGACTGAACTTCGGCACCATTGTAATGGTATGTTCCTATTGTTACTTTGCTGATTTGAGATGGGTATTAATTCTTATTTTATTTAATGGGTGCAAGGTATGATGAGCTGTTTTTCACATAAATTTTGGCAATAACTAATAAAAAGCAAGCTTACTATTGCTAATCCAGTACGTAAATGAGCAACCCCATGTTGAGGTTTTGAAAACAAGTTCAGCTCCGAATGATTTCAATCCAAGTCGGATAATAAGGTAACTAAAGACGTCAGGGTTAATAATTTGATTGAGTTAATAAAAATTATTGTCAATTAAATCAAGATCAAGTGTTTATACACATGGATCATTCAGAGAAGGCATCATTGAGTTTATCCTTAAAAAAATTAAACCTACATGCTTTTCAATTCATCATTGACCTTATCAGTTGTGGAAAACATCGTGAGATAACCTGCATATCCCGAAAGCAATACTGGAGTATGTGTAGCCTTTCAACCCTGTCTGCTATGATTGAGGAAGCCTTTGAAGTGGGGCGTTAATAGGCTACTACTTACCATACCTACTAAATAGCGAGCTTTCTCTTGAAATCCATGCCGTAAAGGAGCTTTCCCTTTATGACGTTTCTAGGACAGATAAAGCCCGCCATATTTTAAGGCGAATTTAGGAAATTGTATTTCCCAATTTGTCTGAATCTTAACTGCAAGGCTTACCCTTCGGCTAGTTGCCACCCCACCAGCAAAGACGTACCGTCAAGCAAGAAATTTCTGTCCCGATACGATGCTGTGTAGAAACTATGAGAGATAGATTGCCTTTCACCAGATTAGCACGTTTGCATTTTAGACTTTTAGACTTTCTGTATTTATTCCTTGGGGCACGTCTTTGATAATAAGGTGTTAATTAACTGCTAGACTGAAAAGCAGTGCTTTTTTTGTCGCTGGGAAATGTAATTTACGCACTAACCCTGACCGATGACTAATCAAGAGTGTGAAACTCAGCGATGGAAGATCTCGCAATACCCACTAAAACCCAGCGGAATTGTGAATAGTAGGATATTGTCAAACATACTAAAATATACTGTGATGTGTGGCATAATGTATAAATAAATATGTTTTTCTTTTCTTCCCTTTCTAACCACAGCCGAAGCTAGTCAATACTTAAAATAATCAGAAAATGGTAATTCCCAAATATGTAGCGTATCAAAGAAGTCGTGAAGGTTACGTGTTTCTTTAAAGTGAAATTTGTAGTGGAAAAAGTAGTAATAAATCTAAGCTTTGGCCCCAAGTGGAAAGTACCTTCCTTTCAAAGTGAATAGCTAATTTCGTTTCAAATGGCCGCAGTCAACCTGAGACTGTTTGTTCGCACTCCACTCTAAAGTTTTGACTGCATTTAGTGCACTATAACGTTTGATAGCTCGTAAACTTTTACTACAATCAACAATGAAAAGCTTATTTTCGTGAAACCAGCTTTATTTATATATGTTATGATAAATTGGTGTATATTTAAGAGCAAACGACATATATGTAATCTTATTCAAGAAAAGGTTATACAGAATACAATTAATTCGTTTATAATTACAATATTTATATAAATAACGTAGCCGACACGAAGGGGGGGAATTAAAATCCCCCATGTATGACTTTTAATGTAATAACTTGATTAGTAGAAGAGTTACTTTCATGTTTTAGTTATAAAAGCATTATGAAAACCCTTTCCTGTTTTATATTCGTCGTCGTCATTGTTGTCTCAACAGATGGACGTCCACTGCTGGACCAGGGTCTCTCTTAATTAATTCCACTGGTGGGGGGTCTGCCGACGATGCGTTTTCCGGTGCGAGGCCGCCACTCTAGCATCTTCGGGCTCCAACATCCATCGGTTCTGCGAACTATGTACCCTGCCCATTGCCACTTCAGCTTTGCAATTCTGTAGGCTACGTCGGTGACTTTAATTTTCCTACGTATCTTCTCAATTTCAGATTTTATCACGCAGGGAAACTCTCTCCAACGCCCGCTGAGTGACTCTGAGTCTTCTTACAAGCCCCACAGTCAGCGGTTCGGAACAATATG
This sequence comes from Elymnias hypermnestra, assembly GCA_015832385.1. Lineage (NCBI taxonomy): Eukaryota > Metazoa > Arthropoda > Insecta > Lepidoptera > Nymphalidae > Elymnias > Elymnias hypermnestra. The sequence continues at coordinate 500,791 of JACTOM010000907.1, forward strand.
TAATCGCTATTTCCCTCGTGGTTCTTAATTTCGTTATCACGTTATTAGTGTAAGACTACGTCGCGAAAGGAACGTGTGTGACGAAAGTCAAATCAAAGGGTGCATAGTAAACTTTACAACTTTGTTTAACGAATGATACAAAACAAACCACGTTACTGTTGGAAATAGCTACTTTTATTTTAAAAAAACCTAGGGTATCGGGATGTTCTAAGCGTATAAATAATAACATATTGAGCCGCAATACATTATGGACAGAGAATATGAAACAACAGCACAGGGGTTCTTATAATCAGTATGCAGTTGTTGGCCAGCGACAGCAGGAGGTGGCTCATCTCCCTCAGGATCTCACACTCCCTGGATTCAGGGTTCCCAGCGATGATAATATAAGCTTCATTGAAAACCTCTCCCAGAGTGCAAAAACATTTGCAGTCATTGGGACTGAGGGACTTGGTGTTGCATTTCATACCCTCCTGGTCACTCCTAAAGGTCTTGAATTTGATGTAGCGGCAACTGGAGGGCACCTTATCGTGGAGGTATGGCTCGGATTCCACCTTCTTTTTCTTTGCGAAGATCTTAATCCTCGAGCTTACCACTGACGTCTCCATTTTGTGAAACCTCTCAATTCGTTTTGGTTATATCCGAATCCTGTGGGAATATGGGGAAATCCATAAAGAGACAACATTGCAAGAGGACGATATATGCAAAATTTCAAGTCAACCTGGTAAATATTTTTGGAGATATAGCAATAAGTAGACGTTTTCCTATATATCCAGATCCTATGGGAATATGGGGTAATTGGTTCTTAGTGAGCCTTTTATGTTTTACTTTCAAAAGAAGCCTATATCCTTTCTCAGGCTCTAGACTATCTGTATACCAAATTTCATTGAAATCGGTTCAGTAATTTTGTCATAAAAGATTGATAAGAATAAATGGTTATCTTATGTACTTTTAAAAGCATTTCTTTCACATATCTTTTCATTAATCCAAAAACAAAAGTAATGCGTCTTAATTCTTTCTATTATATTCAAAATAAGTTTTTCATCGGTTGATTGATTGATGTTTTACAATATTGATAAGTTAGCTGTAAAATATTTGTAAAATTGCATTCAATTACGTATTTAATTTGTTTTATATATTGTTAAATCAACGAAATGAAAGCTTTAGATATAGATTAAGAACTTTTTCGAACCTTGTCTGTGTAAAATATGTAGTTGCATGATTCTATTCTCACTTCATTTAAGAATCTCACTATATTTTATATTCTCCCACTATTTTTAAGTAGTTTTGATGTGAAAGAGCGACGGTGTTACTTTCGCATTTATAACGATTGGAATTGCTTTCATGAATCAGCCATTTAAAGCTTTTTAAGCTGTTTGTTATGTTTTAACACAAAAACTACTTGATCAATTTCGATTTTTTTTTACACTATTAGAAAGCTTCATTTCCACAGAGCGACATAGGCTATATTACCTTTTCAAAAAAAATAGGGATCCATAATAAAAATGCATAAATGTAACCCAAGGTGTGAAACTCTGTTATCGCTTGCGTTGCGAAAACTATTAAAGATAGAACAAAAAAATGTTCTACAATATTATAGAACGTATTAATATCTATAAAAAAGTCTGAAATACCACATATCTAACTACTGTAGTTATGTCACTATAACTACTTTTTTGCATCTTAAAAGTTAATAAAAGTGCAGACATTAATCGACCTATATCATTTATACCTCCATAATAAGTATTATCTTATTAAAAATAGTATTAAAGACTGGTTCAATACCTATAAAATACTATTTAAATGATTAAAATCGGACATTCCATTTAAAAGATATAACGAATTTAAAAATCTCAAATCGTGCAATGGGAAGTTCTGAGACAATAAACTATTACAAATAAATATTTCCTTCAATATTATAAATGAATGTGTTGCATTTTGAATGTTTGTTTTCATTTTTTAATTTACAGATTTACGTAAATGATGTTACGAATTAAAAAACCCATCAGTTAGATATATATTCGAATTTAAAAACGTATCAGTCATATTCGTTGTAAAATAAAATCTGTATATTGATTAGAGATATGAAACTTTTATGTTAACGAAAATAAATCTATAGTCCGACTTGGTATACTTTCCACTGCCACGAGATTCTTCTAGTATATTATATATAGAAATATATGTCGGAGAATAAGAGAGAACGGAGAAGCATAAAGCACAGGGGTTCTCCGCTGACATCGTCTTTAATGGGATCCATTATTTAATTTCTTATTCTGTGGGCGTTCGTGGGTAATGTTGGTGTAATCAAACACTTTATTAATTAACTAAGATTATAATGTTCAATCACAATGTTCCCGATATCAATTTACACAAACTGATTAACACTAATAGCTAGCGACAGTTTCAATACTCGACCACTCCGGCTGATCGCCACTCGAGAACTGCCGAGAGACGGGCCGGACTATCACTTATTGACTCTGCCCCCACGCCGATACACAGACGGCGCCAGCGTTCCACAGACTATTACACACGGACCGGCGATCCACAGACTCTTGCACTCCGACATATATATATTTTAAGATAGAAAACTCGGATACTCCATATAAAACAAAGTTGAAAACCATAAATTCTTGCCTCGCGAGTTGAAAACTTTATCAAAAATCAGAAAAGCAATGTTTTCTTTCAAACTATCCTTCACCGGGGACGTAACGATGTACTTTTTAGATTAGTGTGACCACAAAACGCAATGTCTTAATACTAATTATTGAAGTGAAACTTCTTTAGGCGCATGGGGGTACAATTTTAACGAATGAAACACGTGATTAGTTTTTAAAGTTAACTTTTTTTTTATTGCTGACAGATTAGCGCTTGAGTGTGATCTCACCTGATGGTAAGTGATGATACAGTCTAAGATGGAAGCGCGCTAATCTGTTAAGAGGCGATATACCCCTTATGGTTTCTACACAGCATCGTACCGGAACACAAATCTCTTTGTTTGGCGGTACGTTTTTGCTGGTAGGGTGGTAACTAGCCACGGCCGAAGCCTCCCACCAGTCCAGACTCAGACAAATTAGAAAATACAATTTTCAACCCTTTTTTATATTAAAAAGTAGCCCATGAATCGCAATATTTTAAAACATGGGGAACAAGTGGGAGATGTGACAGAATTGAGAGAGAATGCGGGGAATATGGTAAATGGTGCTCTGCACCAGATGGTGAATAAATATATGTATAATAATATAAAAATATGAACAGCCAGATGGTGTCTCAAAGGGCCAGACTGGCTGTGCATGCTGAAGTGTTGGTGCCAACACTTATTTTAGTGAAAGTTGGGTATAGCAGAAGAAGCACAAAAGTAAAATAAATAGTGGATTGCAACTGAGTGACAAAGTAAGAAATAGTATGATAAGAAAACGTTGTGGTACAAAAGAAGACGTAGCGACTAAAATTGAGAAAGGTATACTTAAATGGTTTGGGACGTAGAGAGAATAAAAGGAGACTGAAAAAAAGGATTTATGAATCAAGAGTGAATGGGAAAGTTGGAAGGGGAAGACCAAGGCCAATGTTCCTGGACCAACTCCAGGACATCCTAAATAAGTGTCACGTCAAGACTACTCTAAACCGACGAACTTCTATGAAAGGTTTATTGAGAATGGAAGAAGCGAAGGAGATATGCAAGGATCGTGGCAAGTGGAAGGACGTGGTCTCTGTCTACCCCTATGGGAATGAGCGTGATGCTTTGTGTGCATATACTTTAGGCTGTCTGTGTAACAAATTTCGATTAAATCGATCCAGTAGTTTTAGCGTGATAGAGTTACATTTGCATTTATAATATTAGTTTTAGTGGTTTGCAAATCCGACCTATGTGCTGGAGCCCCCCAATACCAATTCCTTCCATTTGACCATTTCGAATTGTAGACGACACTCAATTGACACGCAAAATAGAAACGCTAGAGCACCGTAGAAACGTAAGTTCTCTATGTGTGTTCTACCATATCTATCACGGGAAATGTTCTGACGAGCTCTTTAAATTAGTATCATCGTCACGGTTTTACGATCTGATAACTGGACGGACAGATTTCATCCTTATAACCTGGATGCATGGCCTTCAACCACACTTAGATACCGTCGATTTCCCACGGACGTCTAAAGCGTGGAACGAACTCCCACCAACGATGTTTCCGCAAGGTTATGATGCAGATGTGTTCAAGAGGCGAATCAACTCCCACTTATTAGGCCGGCAACGCATCAGAGGTACCTATGGTGCTGCAGGTGTTCATGGGCGGCGATGATCACTTAACATCATAACTCAATATATGGACTTATCCCGATAACACCTAGTTTTATAGTCACCCTACCGCAGTTTTCCCACAGCGACGTAAACTAGGTTTTATTAGGCGTATAAATCCAATAAAAGTTTCACATCGCGTTGGACAGTTAAGTTTTAAACTAACAAATCAAGCTTATTCTACAAGGGTCTTAGAACTTGCCTTATATTTACGAGTCAAGAATTCAGAGAGTCCAGGAGGTCCTTTACGGTCAGTTTAACTGCTGTCCTTTTTAAACTGCCTCTATTTATGACTACCCGAAAAGTTCTTGTTAACTTTCTCATTTCATTTAGAAATACTACTAAATAAGGATTACTTTATACGTAATTTTTGTTAACATAATAGTTTTATTTCACTGTATATTCCAGAAGAACTGTGCTAACGAATAAATTGACATTTTTTAATTCGTTATATCTTTTGAATGTGTTATCCGATTTTATTCATTTAAATAGTATTTTATAGATATTGAAACAGTCTTTAATAATATATATATATATAATAGGATGAGGATTAATACAGAGGTATAAATAATGTGGTTTAATTATTGTCGGCACTTAAATGTAAAAAAGTAGTTATAGTGGCATAATTACAGTAGTTGAACAAACGGTATTCAGGAGTTTTTTGTAGATATTAATACGTTCTATAATATTGTTGAATATTGTTCTGATCTATCATCAATAGTTTCCCCAGCGCACACCATGACAGATTTTTTTGTGACAAATTTTTTCACACCTTGTGTTACATAAACGTATTTTCCTTAGGGATCCCTAATTTTTTTTGAGAAGTAATATAGCCTATGTTGTTTAGTGAAAATGCAGCTATCTAATGGTAAAAATTTTTCTAAAATCGGTCCAGTACTTTTTGTGTGAAAACGTTACAAACATATATACATACAACACAAATGTTTCCTCTATATAATATTAATTTTTGCAATTCAAAATATTATATATACAATTTACTTTGAATTAGAGATATTCAGTCACTACCAAGCCTTTTGTTTCAATTACCATCAGGTGGAATTACAATTAAGCTGTCAGCAATAAAAAGAAATAGTTAAGACACTCGAATAGCCTTTAAATATGTGTTTTGGGTGTACTTAAAGATATGATAAGGCGAATAGAATAGAGTATTTCTAGCAGAGATTCCATAATTTATCTAAGAATAGACTAGAAGGCTTCTGCCGTGGCTAGTTACCACCCTAACAGCAAAGACCTATCGCTAAGCAAGCTATTTGTATTCTAGTATGATGCTGCGTAGAAATTTAAGAGGTAAGGTGCTTCCATCTTAGACTGTATCATCATTCACCATCAGGTGTGATTACAATCAAGCCTTAACCTATCAGCAATAAAAAAAGGAAGTTAAACAGAACAGAAACAAGGAGTTAAAGAGAGAAAGTGAAATATTGAGTCATAACGCTTAGCAAGATGCTTTGCTGTAAATTCACGCTGTATATATTAGGGCTTGAGCAGACTTGCGACTAACGACGTCACTGGTGAAATGTATTTAAATTGAAACATTACTTTTTTAATTACAATTCTCTATGATAACATTATATCGAACCTTAACATTAATACAGAAAAAATTAAAGTAATTAAAATGCGCCATCAGAAGCAAATGGATGGGTGCTCATAAGGCTGGCAGCGTTACCTCTTTGGACAGCGGTACTTATACGCTGTCCGAAGGACCACCCTGCCTTAGGGTCACTTTTAGCCTCAGGACCCCATGGTCCCTAATGATACCGCCGCTTCCGCTGATTTGGAGGTAGCGTCAATGTGAGATGATGCAAGCGTGTCAACACATGTAGCATCCCACACCAACCACCTTCCTTTTTTCCAAGGCATCAACGACATACCATCAGGTCTCTTACCATCATCACGTGCAATTCCATTCGGCTCGAGAATAGCCGGCACGTAAATGGTGCCAAGAATCCTTCTGATGATGTCGTTGATGCCGGCGTGTCTCGGAAGACGACCAGCACTACGAAGGCAAGACAGACCGTGGTAACCGTGGTGACCGAGTTGGTTCACCCAATTGAAACATAATTTGCAAATTATATAACTTGAAACTTCAAATTAAACAAACAAAGTAATATCAGCAAAGCAGTATATAGCATTACTTCTTAAATAATTAACGAAATTCGACCATACCCGCTTCAAATTTTTTTTTTGCTGGGAAATGTCTTTACGCACCACGGCTAAAAGTCATACTTCCATCCAGGAGTGTGGGACTCGCTGAAGAAGAGAATACCCACTAAAACCCAGCGGGACCCTCAGTCTCCTGAACAGATAAATACCAGGTTCAGTGGGGACATTGCGCTCTGGGACTCCGGACATCGTCTGTTACGATCATTTTGACGGCCTCGCTGGCGCAGTGGTGCGAGTATTCGCTTTACTAGTTGAGGTCCCGGGTTCGAACCCCGGTAGGACGAATTTAGGAATTTGCATTTTCTAATTTGTCTGAGTCTGGACTGGTGGGAGGCTTCGGCCGTAGCTAGTTACCATCCTACTAGCAAAAGCGTGCCGCCAAACAAAGAGATATGTGTTCCGGTACGATGCTGTGTAGAAACCGTAAGGGGTATATCGCCTCTTACCAGATTAGCGCGCTTCCATCTTAGACTGTATCATCACTTAACATCAGGTGAGATCACAGTCAAGCGCTAATCTGTCAGCAAGAAAAAAGAAAATTCACAATGGAAGGAGACTCGCAAAGGCACATCTCGTGGCTCCCGGCCTACGGATAGAGGTGGCCTCAGCTGCAGATTCCGTCTCCCTCTCTGATGCCCCCTTCTGTGAGATAACATTCTCACAGAAAGAAGATACCATCCGCCAAATGCCCGTTTCAACTTGTGCAATCGGTAATATACCTCTTTCTTTTTAATGTGTATTGTCTATTTCGCTTCTCGGTACATGCCGTGACATAATATGCATAATTATAAGACCAGAGAAGAGAAAAACAAAATATAAATCAGTTACAAAGTGACTGTTAGTTACGGCGCGTGTATCGCGTTGTCTGTTATGTTTTATTGCTATATTTTATAAACTGTTAGTATTTATTAAGGACTATTTGTGTTATTGATTATATAATTGATGTAAATAACAATGAAAACCCTTAAGGTAATTATTAATTGTTAAGATATGAGCCTATAAACACATGATGGACTTTTTTCAGTATCTTAAAGTTTATTGTTATATGACGCTACACCGGTCTTAATTTAATAAACAAAAGATAACATAGATAACAAAAAATCATAACATTTGGTAGTCTTTCATGAACATTTAAGTCCCAAAAGCCATTTTAGTGTCATCCGAATTTAAGTTATAAATTTAAATATTATTAAAGGTTGCTACAATTTTCTTTAGATTGACATTTTTAAATTCCTTATATCTTTTAAATAGAATGTCCGATTTTAATCATTTAAAAAGTATTTTACATGTATTGAAACGGTTTTATATAGAGGTATGAATAATATGGTTTTTAATATTGTCGGCATTTAAAAAAGTAGTTACAGTGGCATAACTACAGTTGTTGGACATATGGTGTCGCGGACTTTTTGAAGATATAATACATTCTATAATAGTGTAGAAATTGTTTTTGTTCTACCATCAATAGATTTCGCAGCTCACACGATGATAGATTTTTGTAATTATTTTATTTATCACAACCAAGTTGTGGGGTACGGGCCTCGAGGCAATGCCTCATTACCCGGCCTAATTTTCTCAGGCATCTACGATGCCTGGTATTTGTTTCTGCCCGTTAGTGTAACGAGCTGGCTCCCACCAGCTTACGCCGGCGTTACCATCCAGGTCAATCCGAGTTCTGTCACTGCCGTCAAGTCGTCAACGCCGTCATCGTCACCCATACCTGGTGGTAACAGCAGGAGTTCACGAGGTAGTGGACGGCCAGTGCTTTCAGATCTAGAATGCTGGTTGGCAATGCCATGGAGGTGTGTTTGCGGGAAGTGGTCCTCGCCAACTGCCGGACGAACACCTCCACGCTGGGCGTCTTGGTGTCACGATGAATGACGTCATTTCTGTTTGACTACAGACGTGAGGTCCTGGGTACGAGTCTCGGGTCGGGCTAAAAATCAATAATGAGCTTTCTATTAAGATTTTCTCAATATTTCCCCGAAGTTGGGAAGTCGGCGGTATGATCCACCCCCGTGCCTTGGAGAGAACGTTAAACTGTCAGTCGTGCGCCTGATCTCAGTCCAGTCGTGTCGGATTGCCGTCACGTCGGGCTATGACAGTGAAGGAATAGAGAGTGCACTTTTATACTATGCCTGCCAATCCGCAGTGGAGCAGCCTGGTGGGTCTATGCTCTAAAAACCCTCTCTCACATGAATGAGGAGGCTTGTGCCCAGCAGTGGAATGTTAATGGGCTGCTAATAACTTACTTACTTACTTATACTGCTGGGTCTGCAGCCTCTTTTAATTAATGCATTCTTTTTCTTGAGAAGTAATATAGCTTGTGTCGGTCAGTGAAAATGTTTCCTGTTCATAATATTTATATAAGAAATGAAGTTGAAACTTTATATAGTATTCGACAGCCTCGCTGGCGCAGTGGTGCGAGTATTCGCTTTGCTAGCGGAGGTCCCGGGTTCGATCCCCGGTAGGACGAATTTAGGAAATTGTATTTTCTAATTTGTCTGAATGGCCGTGGCTAGTTACCACCCTACCAGCAAAAACGTACCGCCAAACAAAGAGTATTCCGGTACGATACTGTGTAGAAACCGTAAGGAGGTATATCGCCTTTTAACATATTAGCGCGCTTCCATCTTAGACTGTAGCATAACCATCAGGTGAGATCACAGTCAAGCGCTAATCTGTCAGCAATAAAAAAGAAATAGTAAAATGTTGCGACAGTCGCAACTTAACACCTGGATAAGGCCTGAACGTAAAAATGAAATAAACCGTGTTAACCAGACGGTTTACGGTTACAAGTTAATGTTTCGCCACGATCTCAACAAAATATTTATTGTTTTACGAGCCGCCGTCAAACGCCAGTAAAAAAGGTAATTTCATGTTATTCCGATGCTTATTCTTTGATTTAATTACCCACATTTATTGCGGACGGTAATATTGTGGTGTTTTGTTTGAAATTTAAAGATTATTAATTCAAATTCATATATTTATTTATACACTATTGCACCTTAAAAGTTAACTAAACTAAATAGAGAAAGAAACTACAACAGACTTCCAGACAACCTTGAGTTTAAAAAGCTGCAAGTAACGAAGAAGGAAGGTAGGCAATAACATAAACATACACACAAATAAAGTCTTCGAACAGTGCGTGTTGCCAGTGATGACCTATGGTTCTGAGACGTGGTCGCTGACTATGGGCCTCATGCGGAAGCTCAGTCACTCAGCGTGCGATGGAGAGGGCAGTGCTCGGAGTTTCTCTACGTGATCGAATTCGAAATGAAGAGATCCGTAGTAGAACCAAAGTCACCGACAAAGCCCCTTTTTTTTTGTCGCTGGGAAATTCAATTTACGCACTAACCCTGACCGATGACCAGTCAGGAGTGTGGGACTCGGCGATGGAAGGTCTCGCAATACCCACTAAATTCCAGCGGAACCCTCTTCATCCATTAGTGAGGCACCAGGTGATCAGCTTTCGCATTCTGCCCTGGTGTCCCGGATGAGTCCGACGGAGGATTCACGGAGTCGGGAGGAGATGCGCAAACATGCGCCGCCTTATATTCCGCCTCCTTCGGCGGTGAGGGGGTGCATCCACTGCATTCTCCTTCTCTCTCTCGTGGGCTTCCTTCAGCGAGACTACCGTGTCGCAAAAGAAGGCCACTGCCGCCCACCATCTCTCGCTGGAGAGCATCGCGCCTACAAGGCTTCCCAACGAGAGGTCACCGCCGATCACCGCCACCAGGAGGTGACGCTGAGGTCCCCAGGCCGCACAATCTGCCACAGTGTGATGCGCTGAATCTATAGCTGCGCCACACTGATGACAAGCGGGTGACTCCTCCCGACCAATTTGGTGCAGGAACTTTCCGAAACACCCATGTCCGGTCAGAACCTGCACCAATCTGTAGGAAAGCGTCCCGTGCTCCCTGGAAAGCCATTGTTCCAGGTGAGGACGGATCGCCGCCACAGTGGCCATGCCCGCTACTGGGGATCCGAGATGATCGCTCCATTTTTGGACCAGAGCCTGGTCGGCCAGGGCTCTGACCCTTCGGACCTC
>JACTOM010000907.1:513115-545025 GCA_015832385.1 Elymnias hypermnestra
GGCCAGGTCAAGAGTACTCTAAACCGACGAACTTGTATGAAAGGTTTAATGAGAATGAAAGAAGCGAAGGAGATATGCAAGGATCGTGGCAAGTGGAAGGATGTTGTCTCTGCCTACCCCTATGGGAATGAGGCGTGATGCTATGTATGTATGTATGTAAAAAACCATCTTAAGGCATTGTAAAAAAATTATTCAAGTTTAAGAAACTATTATGCTTGAACGTTGAGAAAATGAGCCGTTTTCATTCAAACTCCGATAGCTCAGCGAGAAATGGCCAGATCGAGACCAAAAACAAAGCAAAATGAAGCTGAATGGAATACCTATCCAAACCATACAGTGGTTAACTTCGAAAAGAAAAATTCTAGTTCTTACACCAAAAATAAGATCAAAAAAAAATTGGAATTTTTTTTCGTCATATTCATTAAGATTATGCGACACGTTCATTAAGATTAATTGGAAATTAAAAATTTGGCAAGACTTTGAAATAAGAAACTTCAAGCTTCAAATTGCTTTTTATTTTACTCTAATACGACCATTTTTAAAAAAGATACAGCCTTTTGAAATAAAAGCATTGAAAATATAGACAGGTAGAAAATATTATACAACACACAGGAAACATAAAACAGGAATAAGGTAAAAGAGAAATAAAAACAATGTATAATAATATAGATTTCTTTTCATCCTTTCGTTTTTTCAACAACTATAGTTTTGACGTGAATACGTCTTTAAAAAGTCTATTGAAAAAACAAAATGATAACAAAATCAGGGGATACAATTTAGCGTTGTAGCTACATATCTATCACCACCACCAGAAATTCAATTAAACCACTGGAAAGAAAAAGGATTAAAGAATTTATTAAACTAAATAAGGACTGTAACACATCGCTATTTTATATAGAAACTATTACCGATTAAGAAACGTGTACACGTACAACAAAAGGCTGTGTCCATAACGTTTTACATAAGATAACAACTATATAATACCTAAATAACTTTAACATTGGTTTGGTGTTGTATATAATACGTTTTCGGTTTATAATCCTTTGCATATAACTTAAAAATATGTCCTTTCCCTCATTAAAATAACGACCTTCAACAAATTTAAATCTACCCTAAAATTTAACCGTTTAGAAAATTATAGGTCACGTATTCAATGAATTAAATGACTAATGCCCTCTAGATCTAGATTTAGATATAGATTATAAGTATTTAAATTGTAATACTCGATTTTTTTTTAATTTACGAAGTCATTTGTTTCTTTTGAACAGACGACACGTTTAACTACAAGTATTTCTATGTATTTGGAAATACATAACATTATACATACATACAAACATAGCATCACGCCTCATTCTTATAGGAGTAGGCAGAGACCACGTCCTTCCACTTGCCACGATCCTTGCATATCTCCTTCGCTTCTTTCATTCTCATTAAACCTTTCATACAAGTTCGTCGGTTTAGAGTACTCTTGACCTGGCCGTTATTTAAAATGTCCTGGATTTGGTCCAGGAACGTTCGCCTTGGTCTTCCCCTTCCAACTTTCGCATTCACTCTTGACTCATAAATCCTTTTTGTCAGTCTCCTTTCATTCATTCTCTCTACATGCCCAAACCATCTAAGCATACCTTTCTCAATTTTAGTCACTACGTCTTCTTTTATACCACAACGTTCTCTTATCACACTATTTCTTACTCTGTCACTCAGTTTTAATCCACTCATGCTTCTCAACGCTCTCATCTCTACCGCATTTATTTTACTTTTGTGATTCTTCTGCCATACCCAACTTTCACTACCATACATAAGTGTTGGCACCAACACTCCAGCATGCACTGCCAGTCTAGCCCTTTGAGACACCATCTGGCTATTCATAAAAGCATGCAGAGCACCATTTACCATATTCCCTGCATTCACTCTCCTTTCGATATCACTTTCACATGTTCCATCTTTTGTAAATTTAGATCCCAAGTATACAAATTCTTTCACCTCTTCCACTTGTTCCCCATCTATCAAAATATTGCCATTCATCATAGATTCATCTCGTTCAAAAAGCATAACTTTCGTTTTGTTTACATTCACTTTCATTCCTTTCCCTTTCAAAGCTTCATTCATAATATTTAGCATCTCCTGTAGCTCATTAGCGGATGACGCAAGTATTACTTGATCATCAGCGTAGAGTAAACATTTGATGAGTAATTCATTCATTCTTAACCCATACATAACATTATAGAATGTGTAAAAGTGTTCTTAAAGGATGAGTTAAGTTTCCGAAGTAGTAGTAGATTAATTACCAACGGACAGACTTGAGATTCTTTTTTTTAGAGTGTAATGTTTCGACAATATAATCTGATAATTAGTTTAAGAGATATCTCGCTACTAAAGGAGAGGTCTAATTAAACTATATTAATTTTGAATTTGTTTAAAACCCATTTGTAAACTCAGCTTTTATGCAAAAAAGTTTTAATATTCGGATTCATTGATTCAAAATACATGAAAAAAGTTATGCTTTATCCATCAAGTTTCACATTTCAAGAAAATATAACACTAAAATATTGAAGGCACAAATTTGGAAAGATAAGTAAATACTTCAAAAGACAAATAGAAGGACGTTCTTGCGCTACCATCAATTAAAACTCCCCTTGTAAAACTTCCCACTTTAAAAATAATAACACCAATCACAAGCAACAACTTTAAACGGAAGTTGTACTTATATTTAAAATAATTTTCGGAATTCTCTTGAAAATTATTGTTTTATGGACAATAAACGATTGAATTTTCCTAAAAAAAATGGACAGTTTCCATCAAAAGGCCATTTTATTAATTTTCCAAAAAAATTAGATTGAAGCCTATATTTGTTATTTAATCTAGTTTATTTGGATTTATGATCCACTAAAATGTCGTGATGGTTTCTTTTATGGCACAAAGTTAGCCTTAGACTACGATTTCATCTGATGGTAAGTGTTTAAAAGGGAATACAGTCTAATCTAAATTGGTAAGAGATAATTTATCCCCTATGGTTCATCAGTCATTATGAAATTACTCTTGCAAAACAGGGTTCACGAAAATGGCTGTATTTTTTAAAAATAATTGATTTAATCTTTTTTTAATTTTGTCTAATTAAAGTTGAAATAAGATATTAAAACTCTGTGTAGTTATTTTTATGTAACATACTTAATTAATATTAAAAAATATTGACAAAACTTTTTCAACTGACTGCCTTCTCATTTAAGTTCGCTGTTTGTTATTTAAACTAATATTATAAAGGAAAACCTTTGTGTTTTTGTAAAATTTTTCACCGTTAAAAAGCTGTATTTTCACTAAACGACATAGGCTATATAACTGTCTCAAAAAACTAGGGATCCTTAAGAAAAATGCAATATTGTAACCCAAGGTGTGAAACAAAAAATCTGTAACCGCGAGCACTGCGAAAACTATTGACGGTAGAACAAAAAAATGTTCCACAATATTACAGAACGTATTAATATCTACAAAAAAGTCCTGAACACCATATGTCCAACTACTGTAGTTATGCCACTATAACTACTTTCTTACATTCTAAAAGCGATATCTCTGTATTAATCCTTATCATATTAAATGCTAACTACCCCCCACATGCCAAAATTAAATTAGTTTAATTATTGCTTCACCGAAAAAGTATTTAATGGACAGAAAAAGGGTAAGGCTACAATATTGTGATACATGTCACCACTGACGTAGGTCCCTTTTGTTATTCAAATGGTTGCAAAAAGTATGAGAAAACTTTTATAAGGTTAAGGGAAAAGCTTTTTAAATACGCTTTTACTTCATTTTAATATGTCTTTGTTGTATTAATCAATTTTATTATGTAAATTAATAAGTTTCTCTTGTCGTTATTAAATGCTTTACTGTATCTTATCTGTTGATAAGTGATGGTAGTAAAGTAAGTAAGTAAGTAGCAGCCCATTAAGGTCCCACTGCTGGGCATAGGCCTCCTCACTCGCTTTTATGAGAGAGGGTTTTTAGAGCATAGTACACGGGCGGGCATAGTACACAAGTGCACTCTGTATTCCTTCACTCTCATAGTCCGATGTGACGGGAATCCGACACGACCGGAGAGAGATCAGGCGCAGGACCGACGGCTTAACGTGCTCTCCGAGGCACGGGGGTTGATCACACCGCCAACTTTCCAATTTCGGGCATATATTGACAAAATCTTAAATAGAAAACTCAATATTGATTTTTGAATTGGTACGACCCGGGACTCGAACCCAGGACCTCATGTCTGTAGTCGAACATGCTAACCACTCATAACAGAAAGGGTTTTTAAGAAAATAGACCCACCAAGATGCTACCCTAAGTGTTGACTTCTCTCTGTGTAGACCCTCATTAAAATCGTGGTTTGTCATATACCCTCGACGTTGTGATAAGAAAAAGATCACTAATAAACCCACCATGCTGCTTCGTTGTAGATTTTACAACGAAGCAGCACGACAAAGACATTTTAATAGGAATTTCTATACGTATATGTAATATACGTATGATTTAATCAAACGTGTTTCCACTCCATTAGTGTTAGACTGTGTATGATATAGAAGGTGACGTTGAAAAATGAGGCGTGTATTCAGATAGGATAACGGTCGCCAATACACTTTGAAATATGGACGTACGATTGTATGTCCATCGATTGTGACATACAAACGACAGACCGTACATTCTATATAACGCTTTATCCAAATGTCACTCGTATTTTCAACAGTAGATACGAGTTTCACGGTACTTTCCAATATAGAGTCGTGTTGGTAAGACTTGGAGAGACGTGGAGAGTTACCAAAGCCATCACCCAAAAGATCCAAGTCTTTATAAACCGTTGCCTCAGACAGATTCAAGGAATTTTCAAGGAAAGGAGCAGATGCCATGAAGTACCTGTCGGAAATGAAATCCTGCGCCGCAAGTGGACCTGGATAGGTCACACTCTCCGAAGAGGACCTGTACATATCCCCAGACAGGCGAATGGACTCCTCAGGGAAAGCAGACAGTCCAGACAAACCTGGCGGCACTCTGTGGCAGCGGATATGACAAAAATCGGAAAAACTTGGACCGAGATAAAAAGCATGGCCTAAAACAGACGACGATGGCGAAGCACTATCTACGCCCTCTGCCCCATCTAGGAGACTCAAGATTTTAATATATAACTTGGTAAGAGGTTCTTAGCGGTACACCCCCCCCTAGTTTAACCTCAAACACAGAATCTCAGCGTCATCTTATGACGTCTTTGGAGGATATATTTGGAGCAATGCAATGCTAGCTAAAGGAAATGGAGAGCAAGTGGCTAGAAAAGCGTTTGTACTTCCTCTGCCTCCTTCCTAAGTATCCCAGCTGGAGTCTTCCAGTGTACCAGGATATCGGTATAACCTTTCGCTTGTCTGAAAAACACTTTTCAAGTAACATGTCACAAAAAAGGAAAAAAATAATTAATAATGTGTCTAAAGTAAATCGAGTTAAATACAGTTGCTCGCCATGACGGACGTTTTTTGCGTCGATTGCCCCGTAGGTTGAATAGCGCTAAAGTGGCTTTTAGAACTTAAATGTTCATAAAAGACTACCAAATGTTAAGATTTTTGTGTTTTCTAATAGTTAAACTATACAATGTTATCTTTTGTTTATTAAATTAAGACTCTAGGTTAGCGTAATGTTGCGCTAAACTTTGAGATACTGAAAAAAGTCCGTCTTGCATTTATAAGCTCATATCTTAAAAATTAAAACCTCAAGAGTTTTGATTGTTATTCACATCACCTATAAAATCAAAAACACAAATATTCATTTATAAATACTCAGTTTTTAAAATACCACAAGAAAACTTAACGAACTACGACGTGACACACGCACCGTTAGTAACGGTTACTTTGTAACTGTATTATTTATTGTTTTATCTATTGTCTGGTGTTATGTCTACGCATATCTTATTAGGGCAGTTACTGAGAAGCGAAATAGATATTAGACATTATGACTTAAAAAGAAAGAGATGCTTATATGTCTGATTGCCCGAGGTGAGACAAAACTATCGTATCTTGGCAACTAGTTGTTGACACTGGCAATGCTTCTATAGACTTTCCTCTTCTCCGACGCAGGAGGTTGGGAAGGCGTAGATTTGCAGTTTCTTCTTAAGTTTTCCAGCGGGAGTCTTCCGGAGTACCAGGATATCGGTATAATGTAAATTAAAAAGAGTTTATAATAGGTGTTTCTCAGGAAACGGCGCCAATAAGCCCTCGTAACTTTAGATTATATCATTCTTTAATATCATCATCAGTATTTGGAATGAATGTGTGATTAAAACCTAAATTTGACAAGTGCTGTAAAGGCTTCGAATAAAAAACTTGATAACCTTAGGCAACATCTATTTTATTTGTTTATTATCATTTACAAATTACTTAAACTATTGTTGCTTAACATTATAAAATACCACAGAGGTTTGCCCTTAGTGTTAAGCTTACATCTAATTATAATTAAAATATATTAAGTACAAGGTGCCTCATTGGTCTAGTGGTTAGCATGTTCGACTACAGACATAAGGTCCTGGGTTCGAGTCCCGGGTCGGGCCAATTCAAAAAAAAAAGCCCATTAACGTCCTACTGCTGGCCACAGGCCTTCTCGCTCAAAGGAGCGAGGGTTTTTAGAGCATAGACCCACCACGGTGCTCCACTGCGGATTGGCAGGCTTAGTACACAAATGCACTCTCTATTCCTTCACTCCCATAGTCCGATGTGACGGGAATCCGAAACGACCGGAGAGAGATCAGGCGCAGGACGGCTTAACGTGCTCTCCGAGGCACGGGGGTGGATCACACCGCCAACTTCCCAACTTCGGGCAAATATTGAGTAAATCTTAATAGAAAACTCAATATTGATTTTTGAATTGGCCCGACCCGGGACTCGAACCCAGGACCTCATGTCTGTAGTCGAACATGCTAACCTACAGTATTAGTTTGACGTTATTTATAAGGAATACGCTTTTTTAATATATTGATAATAGCAAGAAATTGTCTTAATTTAGTACAAACTTTATCGATGTGTTGGTTCCAGTTAAATTTATTATCGATCATGAGTCACAGGTATTTATTTTGATCTACGACTTTAATCGACGGACAACAGCTGTTATATTTAAAAAAACAACGCGATATTAATTAAAAGGGAATCACATCCTCGGGCCTTAATATTGTGTTAAGTCTTTAAATCCTGTTAAAAGTCCGCGAAGCTTTTCAGCGCCTCGACTCATGTTTATTCACATGATCACTTTTACGACAAAACGAGGTGGAATTACTTTAGGGCTGTCACAAATTCAATTAATAATTAAAGAATGACACTTCTCTTTCCATCACCTCTTGTTTTTCGAGGGTAGCCAAGGCCAGTAAGGCATCCATAGCTCGGATCAGTTGTTTCACTTGCAGCGTGTTTTTACGTCACTTTTCTTCCATCGTCTTTTATTTTCCCGCCCATCTATTGCATATCGCATTACAACCAGCCGCAGAGTGCCAAGTCGTTTGGCAATGCAGCTAAGACCAACATGTCAGTGCCCATAGCACAACTCAGCTGTTTCACTTGATTCATGGTTTTATGACAGCGCACGATGTATTAAAATAGCTTTTATCCATTGTCCACTTTACAGCTGCAAAGTGCCAAGTCCATATCATGGTAGTTAAGGTTAATATGCAAGCGCCCAAAGCTCAGCTCAGCTGTTTCACTTGAATCATGGTTTCATGAAAGCACTCGATGTTATTAAGTGACTTTGCTTCCATCGCCTTTTATTTTCCATTCATCTATCGCATGTCATATTACAGACTACTGTAGAGTGCCATGTCACTGAGTAAGGCAGCTAAGGCCAATATGCAAGGACCCATAGCTCAGATCAGCTGTTTCACTTGAATCATGGTTTCGTGAAAGCACTCGATGTTTTTAAGTGACTTTGCTTCCATCGCCTTTTATTTTCCATTCATCTATGGCATGTCATATTACAGAGTGCCAAGTCACTCAGTAAGGCAGCTAAGGCCAATATGCAAGGACCCATAGCTCAGATCAGCTGTTTCATTTGAATCATGGTATTAGAAAAGCACACGATTAGGAGTGATTTATTTTCATCAGCTTTTATTATTACATCCATCTATCGCGTGTCGCATTACAAAGGCAAGGCAGGTAGGGACAATATGCCAACGCCCAAGCCTCAGATCAGCTGTTTCCCTTGCATCGTGGTTTTAAAAACCACACAATGTTTAAAATGATTTTCTTCAATCGCCATTTGTTTTTCCGTCCATCTATTGCATGTTGCAATAGAGCCGTGCATGGAGTAATCTAAAAAGCACTCTGCAGAGCAACCAAGACCAATAGGGCAGCTCCCATGGCTCGCATCAGCTGTTTCACTTGAATCATGGTTTCATGAAAGCACTCGATGTTTTTAAGTGACTTTGCTTCCATCACCTTTTATTTTCCATTAATCTATTGCATGTCATATTACAGACTACTGCAGATTGCGATGTCACTCAGTAAGGCAGCTAAGGCCAATATGCAAGAACCCAATGCTCAGATCAGCTGTTTCACTTGAATCATGGTTCTTTGACAACATACGATGTTTTTAAATGGATTTTCTTCGATCGTCTTTCATTTTTCCGTCCATCTATCGCATGTTTCACTTCAGCCGTGCGTGGGATAAACTAAAAGGCACTCGGCGATACCCACGGTTCGCATCTGCTGTTTTACTTAGTCCTTTCATAAAACCACACAATGCAGCCAAGGCCAAAAGTACCAGCTAAAAATAGAAACAATACAACAAGGAGACAGTTTGTTTGATTGGTTCAATGTTTCGATTGGAAGGGAAGACAAATATAAAATTTTCCGGAAAATCCTTAAATAAAATAAATATTTCTCGACTGTGACTTTAAAAATAACATCAAATAAAATATTTATCCCCTTTCACGGTAACTGGGAAAGGTAGAAATATAAGATAAATATCGACAAAGTTTCCGTTGCTTGAGGCAAGGTTTCCTGACCTCGGTATCCAGAGGGGCTTAGCTTTAGATTCCTTTATAGGTTTCATACATCTTTCATACACATTTCTCTTTTTTAAAATAACTCGTTTATTACCTTTGAAGTGGGATTTATAAATGTAGGTGTCAGGATTTCGATAACCAATAGAATAAATACACAACCGTTTTGAAGATTAATCGTAACAGACCGTCATCTGAAAAGCTAACTGAAATTACAAATAAATACTCAAATGTCATTTATTTGTATATATGAGGTTCGTTATCTTAAATATTGGCATCAAAATTGATTCCTGTATCATATGTGATTCATTCAACAAAAAAATAATTAAAAAAAAAAACATTTTATACAGAAATAAAGCATTTTTCATATCAAATCATTGTTATTTACATATTTATACATAAATACTTCAAATAAAATGTATATAACACTTTTTACAACGTCCTAATACAAAACATACCTTTTTATAACTAGCTAATACAAAACATACCAACTTATAGCGAGCTGATAAAAAAAATACCTTTTTAAAACGAGCTAATTCAAAACATACGTTTTTATAACTAGCTAATACAAAACATGCCTTTTTATAACTAGTTAATACAAAACATACCTTTTTATAACTAGCTAATACAAAACATACCTTTTTATAATGACCTAATACAAAACATACCTTTTTAAAACGAGCTGATAAAAAACATACCTTTTTATAACTAGCTAATACAAAACATACCTTTTTATAATGAGCTAATACAAAACATACCTTTTTATAATGAGCTAATACAAAACATACCTTTTTATAACTAGCTAATACAAAACATACCTACTTATAGCGAGCTGATAAAAAACATACCTTTTTATAAAAAGCTAATACAAAACATACCTTTTTATAAAGAGCTAATACAAAACGTACTTTTTTACGACGATTGAATACAAACATACCTTTTTACAACTTGCTAATACAAAAGTAGAGTTTTATAACGAGCTGATACAAAACATACTTTGTAACTATGTCTGTCTGTCGTGCTTTCATGCAAAAACTACTGAACTGATTTAAATGAAATTTGGTACACATATAATCTATTGCCTGAGGAAGGACACAGGCTACCTTTTAACGCAGACAACGTAGACACTCACTAAGAACTGATGTATAAGTGAAAAACGACTTCTAGTTGCTAGAAATCTCCAGAAATATTCACCAGACTGACTTGAAATTCAGCACATATTATCATCACGCGACGTATTCTCTCACAGAGAACGTGTTTCGTCATTTTCCTACGGGATCCGGATATGAGCGAATCTAACTGAGAGATTTCCTTTACTATTTACCCTATGATTTGACATTCGTCTTACACGTTCCTTCCGCGACGTATACTTACACTAAGATTGAAAGTGTTTTTCAATCCTAACTTCTACATAACGTATTCAATATGAAAGACGTGTAAAATTATTCGTAAAACAGTGGTTATAGCTTAATACGGCTTCTCAATTAGCTTTGTCATTTTCCGAAAATCTTCTGGTAGTTTGTTTTACTTCTAAAATAAATATTAATTTGAATAGGCAGCCCTGCTTCATGCGTAGGAGAACATCCCCAACGAAAAACTTTGATGGAAAATGACGTGTTGGAATTTTTCACTAATGTAACAAGTTTCACGTGAATATTTGTTGTACTTAAGCAGCAAACTAAACTCATGAATCTCCCAGCTTTTATTGCACGTCAAAATATGACAATGAAGTCGTGAATTATTTTCGCCGAGCAAACATTATTAAAAGATTAATCCTTCGCTCCTTTGTGACTCAATCTGAAATTGTCTTTAGGCCTTTATTTTACTATTTCTCCATATAAAATTTATGTCTTAAACATTGTAGATTAACCATTACGCACCCCGGAAGTTACATCTTCAAACAGGAGTCTAAGACTTGCTAAAAAACAGCATACCTTCTAAAACCCAATTGGATCTGCCACATCCTAAATTGGGGCACCAAAGTTTCGAGGAGAACACTACTCTCTGGGACCCTGAACATCAGTAATCACAGCTTAAATGATTAAAAGACGCGCAAAGATATGGGTCATCAGATATGGCCTCCGAAGCCTCCTTCTGTGACTTTATGGCTTCACAGGAGCAAGTGACTTCAAGTCGTCTGCAAATTGGCTATAGCCAGGCTATCATTAGCTTGTACATCTTCGCTGCTCCAACTCGACAGGCATTACTTTGGCAATTCAATTATCAAATTATGATTTTGTTGCTCCGTGCAGCAAAAAAAAGCCAATATATCGAGGTTAAAACAAGATTTTATTTTCAACTTCCACAATTACGACAAAAGTATTTAACAAACATCAATATACGAATATTCTCGATTGTCACTTAAAGAGGTATAGGTTAGCACCAGTCTCAGTTATGGAAGTAGATAGATAATATTCTTTATTGAACACCACGCTATAAATAGATGTACAATTACTCAGTATAAGTTCCTTTTAGTGTCATTTATAGAAGTATCGCTAAATACCAGTCTGAATTATAGAGGTATCACTAAATTCCAATCTCAGTTACAGAGATATCGCTAAATACCAGTCTCATTTATAGAGGTATTGCTGAGTACCAGTCTCAGTTATAGAGATATCGCTAAATACCAGTCTCAGTTATAGAGGTTTCGCTAAGTACCAATCTCAGTTACAGAGATATCGCTAAATACCAGTCTCAGTTATAGAGGTTTCGCTAAGTACCAATCTCAGTTACAGAGATATCGCTAAATACCAGTCTCAGTTATAGAGGTTTCGCTAAGTACCAATCTCAGTTACAGAGATATCGCTAAATACCAGTCTCAGTTATAGAGGTTTCGCTAAGTACCAATCTCAGTTACAGAGATATCGCTAAATACCAGTCTCAGTTATAGAGGTTTCGCTAAGTACCAATCTCAGTTACAGAGATATCGCTAAATACCAGTCTCAGTTATAGAGGTTTCGCTAAGTACCAATCTCAGTTACAGAGATATCGCTAAATACCAGTCTCAGTTATAGAGGTTTCGCTAAGTACCAATCTCAGTTACAGAGATATCGCTAAATACCAGTCTCAGTTATAGAGGTTTCGCTAAGTACCAATCTCAGTTACAGAGATATCGCTAAATACCAGTCTCAGTTATAGAGGTTTCGCTAAGTACCAATCTCAGTTACAGAGATATCGCTAAATACCAGTCTCAGTTATAGAGGTTTCGCTAAGTACCAATCTCAGTTACAGAGATATCGCTAAATACCAGTCTCAGTTATAGAGGTTTCGCTAAGTACCAATCTCAGTTACAGAGATATCGCTAAATACCAGTCTCAGTTATAGAGGTTTCGCTAAGTACCAATCTCAGTTACAGAGATATCGCTAAATACCAGTCTCAGTTATAGAGGTTTCGCTAAGTACCAATCTCAGTTACAGAGATATCGCTAAATACCAGTCTCAGTTATAGAGGTTTCGCTAAGTACCAATCTCAGTTACAGAGATATCGCTAAATACCAGTCTCAGTTATAGAGGTTTCGCTAAGTACCAATCTCAGTTACAGAGATATCGCTAAATACCAGTCTCAGTTATAGAGGTTTCGCTAAGTACCAATCTCAGTTACAGAGATATCGCTAAATACCAGTCTCAGTTATAGAGGTTTCGCTAAGTACCAATCTCAGTTACAGAGATATCGCTAAATACCAGTCTCAGTTATAGAGGTTTCGCTAAGTACCAATCTCAGTTACAGAGATATCGCTAAATACCAGTCTCAGTTATAGAGGTTTCGCTAAGTACCAATCTCAGTTACAGAGATATCGCTAAATACCAGTCTCAGTTATAGAGGTTTCGCTAAGTACCAATCTCAGTTACAGAGATATCGCTAAATACCAGTCTCAGTTATAGAGGTTTCGCTAAGTACCAATCTCAGTTACAGAGATATCGCTAAATACCAGTCTCAGTTATAGAGGTTTCGCTAAGTACCAATCTCAGTTACAGAGATATCGCTAAATACCAGTCTCAGTTATAGAGGTTTCGCTAAGTACCAATCTCAGTTACAGAGATATCGCTAAATACCAGTCTCAGTTATAGAGGTTTCGCTAAGTACCAATCTCAGTTACAGAGATATCGCTAAATACCAGTCTCAGTTATAGAGGTTTCGCTAAGTACCAATCTCAGTTACAGAGATATCGCTAAATACCAGTCTCAGTTATAGAGGTTTCGCTAAGTACCAATCTCAGTTACAGAGATATCGCTAAATACCAGTCTCAGTTATAGAGGTTTCGCTAAGTACCAATCTCAGTTACAGAGATATCGCTAAATACCAGTCTCAGTTATAGAGGTTTCGCTAAGTACCAATCTCAGTTACAGAGATATCGCTAAATACCAGTCTCAGTTATAGAGGTTTCGCTAAGTACCAATCTCAGTTACAGAGATATCGCTAAATACCAGTCTCAGTTATAGAGGTTTCGCTAAGTACCAATCTCAGTTACAGAGATATCGCTAAATACCAGTCTCAGTTATAGAGGTTTCGCTAAGTACCAATCTCAGTTACAGAGATATCGCTAAATACCAGTCTCAGTTNTTCGGACTATGTGCCCCGCCCATTGCCACTTCAGGTTCGCGATTCGCAGGACTATGTCGGTGACTCTGGTTCTACTACGGATCTCTTCATTTCTGATTCGATCACGTAGAGAAACTCCGAGCATAGCCCTCTCCATCGCACGCTGAGTGACTCTGAGCTTCCGCATAAGGCCCATAGTCAGCGACCATGTCTCAGAACTGTAGGTCATCACTGGCAACACGCACTGTTCGAAGACTTTGGTCTTCAGGCCAGGAATGAGTGAGTAGTAAATCTATATCTAATTAAACTATATTTCTATATCTATATTTAAGTAATCTATTATCTCTATATCTATTTCTAAGTGCACTGTGTCTCTATATCTATATATAGCAAATCTATATCTCTATATCGAACTTACCTATTATTATATATGTCGGAGAATAGGAGAGAACGGAGAAGCATAAAGCACAAGGGCGTAGGATTCTCCGCCGACATCCTTATTAATTGGATCCATTATTTAATTTCTTATTCTGTGGGCGTTCGTGGGTAATGTTGGTGCAATCAAACACTTTATTAATTAACTCGGATTATAATGTTTAACCACTGAATGTTCCCGATATCTATTTACACAAACTCATTAACACTAATAGCTAGGAACGCGACAGTTTCAATAGTCGACCACTCCGACCGACCGCCACTCGAGAACTGCCGAAAGACGCGCCAGACTGTCACTTATTGACTCTACCCCACGCCGATACACAGATGGCGCCAGCGATCCACAGACTCTTGCACTCCGACATATATATAATTTTTGTGAACGTGCATATGGTAATGAACTCATCGCGAGATCTCCAAAACCATTGGCCCGATTGACTTGAAATTCGTAGCACATATACCTATTTCGATGTAGACAATCACTATAAACGGCTTTCACTATATCACCACGGTATTTGTATATATGTCTTCCTAAACAAAATTTCGCATCAAATTTTTCATTCCACTGCAATAGGGTCGTCGAAAACAGATGAAACAATTTAAGCGGAATTAATTGTCGAGTGTCCGACGAATTAAGTTTAACGGCTAACAAATTTTCAACTACCCACTGCATAAACCAGTTCTAGCCGGTTTGGCTTGTTGACTGAGTTTTCACTCTGTTAAATTGTACTCGATAACCGGCCTCTAGTTAAAAACTTTAACTGGACGTATTGATTACTCTTATATCTAAAACTGCTTCATTGGTTGGCTTCGGCTACAGACATGAGGTCCTGGGTTCGAATTTTCTATTAAGAAACTGTCAGAGTTAGCCCTGTGTTGTGTAGTTGTCGGTGTGCTCCATCCCCTTGCCTCAGAGAGCACGTTAAAGAGAGAGTGAAGGAATAGAGAGTGCTCTTCTGTTTCCGCATATACTTGTCTACTATGCCTGTCCCACTTGTGGGATGATATAGTGCTGCTACTTACTTTACTTTCAAGTATCGTCTAATGCAAACCAAATCAGGTGAAACTACTATAAGATAGACTATTAACAAGTCCATTTTTAAGCACTTTTCCATAGTTATAATAAGGTTTCACATTATGATCGAGATCCTTAAACTACCCAACATTTTCCACTGATTTGACACAGCCAAAAGGAGTGGTGTAACTTAAATATCTATATTTATTGTGTACAGATTGCTTTACTATAGTTTTGTCTAATAAAAAAACCCGTTATTTTAAACTAACTGATGCTTGCAACTCCGTCTGCACCTCATGAAATAGACAGAATAGTTTGGTTAGAATACAAATGGTTATAGTGAGTCAACCTTAAAAGATAGATATATGTTATTGTACAATTTTTTATAGAACTTTTAATGGGAAACATTTCTGTTATACATGGTTTTTGTGTTACTTTAACCGTTTACACAGTACACACAACTGAAACTCTAAAAATAAAAAAATACCTGATGGTAAAAAAATCTTTACTAGTGCACCACTTCTAATGTCTTAGCCTGATGATTTATAGGTAGTAGCCTTCCTTAATAAATGGGCTATGTAAAACTGAAAGAATTTCTGAAATCGGACCAGTACTTCCAGAGAAAAGCGTGTTCAAAGAAACTCATCAGCTTCATTACATTAGTATATATTTAAAGATATAAATTACTTTTATCCATTGTGTTGCCTCAATACCAGCCATTTGTTCTAATTTTATAATGGAATAACGACTTATTGTAGAAAATAAATGATAAAAGGCCTAAACAAAGACACAATAAGCATCCATACATAAAATCACGGTACGTCTGTTAATCAATCTTTTTTATCTTTTATCTATTATAAAGTGTATTCATAAAGGAATATCTATATTATATCAATTGTTACATACAATTTTTCGGTTGTGTGCCTTCGCTTTTTAATGACATAAATATCAGATTCGTTTTTAATATATGTGGTTTTCTTCTTGTCTTTGCTTTAGCTAAATAATGACACAATCCAAAACATGAAGCTTAAGCGCTGATTCAGTAAAAGTGCCGCGTCTTGCGTCTACTAACACTGTTGCACCCAACTATAGATATAGCCGCTTCTATCTCAATCTTCTTTAAGTCGTGTGAAATTATTACTTTAGCGCCCTCGATTAAGCACATGTTCAGTCAAAGTGCCGCGTCTGACGTCTACTGACACTGTTACACCCAACTATAGGTAAGGCTGCTTCGTTCTCAATCCCCTTTTAACAGCCGTGTGTAATGATTACTTTAGCGCAGGTTCTGTAAATGTGCCGCGTCTGGCGTCACTTACAACCGTTGCGCCCAACTATAGGTAAAGCCGATTCTTTCTCAATCCTCTTTTAACAGCCGTGTGAAATTTTTACTTTAGCGCCCTCGATTAAGCACAGGTTCAGTAAAAGTGCCGCGTCATGCGTCCCTTAACACCGTTGCCTTGTGTCTAGTCCATATATTGACCGCGTGCAATCATTACTTTAGCGACTTCTAGCAAGCGCAAGTTCATTAAAAGTGCCGCATCTCTCTAGCACTGCTACGACCTTGTACAATGCCCACTCCAAATACTGGTAAATCCGTCTTTGTCTCTAATCCATGAAACGGCTGTAAGCAATCCTTACTTTAGCGGCTTAAGTGCAGATTCATTAAAAGTGCCGCGTAAGGCATTCCCTAACACCGCTGTGAACGCACAACCCCAACCTCAGGTAAAGCCCCTTCTCTATCTAGATGTAGCCGTGTGTAAACATTAGTTTAGCGCCCTTTCGCAAGCACAGGTTCATTAAAAGTGCCGCATTTGTCTCTTTCTAGTAATGCTACGACTGTGTACAATGGAAATCCAGCCATAAGTAAAGCCGCTTCTTTGTCACGTCCCTTCTAAGCTATCATCACTTCTTTAGCGCCCTATAGTAAGTGCAGGTTTATTAAAAGTGCGTCGTAACGCACAACCATGAGTAAACACGCCTCTGCCTCTAACTCACTTAGCGGCTGTGTGCAATAGCTACTGTAGCACCCTCTAGTAAGCGCACGTTCACTGTAATTGCCGCGTCCGTTGTCCCCTAATACAGTAAGCGACGTACACACAGAACCATTGGTAAAGTTAGTTCTGTCTCTAACCCATGTAGTGGTCGTCTGCTATAATTACTTTAACTGATTCATCAAAAGTGCTGCGACTGGCGCTATCTAATGCTGCTACGTCTATATCTAATACACACTCCAACCACAGAGTAATTGCGCCTCTATCTCTCTAGCTCATGTAATGGTCGTTTGTTATAATTACTTTAACGCCCTCTAGAAAGCGCCGATTCATCAAAAGTGCTGCGACTGGTGCTATCTATCACTGCCACGACCATATCTTATACACACTCCAACCACAGAGTAATTCCGCCTCTATCTCTCTAGCTCATGTAGTGGTCGTTTGTTATAATTACTTTAACGCCCTTTAGAAAGCGCTGATTCATCAAAAGTGCTGCGTCTGCAGCCTCCAAGTGTGGCTAATAGTACGATTTGGGGTTATTCTTAGATAGTCCATTGAAATAATGTATATTTTTCTACAAAACAACTTTATTTTAGATGTAAAAGTGTTTTAACTTATAGCACTTTAGTGGGAAAGCTCTCTCAAGCTGATCGTACATTTGGGGATATTAACTATTATACAATGTAGAGTGGTTACCGCTTATACCTGAGTTATAAGGGTACCTCTTACAATTTCTTAAATATAACTACTTAGGGAGCTAAAATATATTTAAATTTGGGAGAGATTTCCTAAACCCCTTTAAGCGATTCATTTTAATACAATATTAGAGAAGATATTATTCGAGATATATTATTTTGTTTAGATTGACATTTTTCAATTCGTTATATCTTCTGAATGGAATATCCAATTTTAATAATTTAAAAAGTATTTTACAGATATTAAAATGTTCTTTAATAAAATATTTAATAAGATAAGGATTCATACTGAGGAACGAATAATATTGTTCGATCTTTGTTTGCTCTTTTAAAATGTAAAAAAAATAGTTATAGTGGCATAACTACAGTATTTTGACATATGATATCGTTAACTTTTTTGTAGATATTAATACGTTCTATAATATTGTAGAACATTTTTTTGTTCTATCATCAATAGTTTCCGCAGCGGACGCGATGACAGATTTTTTGTTGCTATTTTTTCACACCTTGGGTTTAAGGCATTTTTATTAGGGATCCCAATGTTTTTATGAGAAAGTAATATGGCCTATATTATTTAGTGAAAATATAGCTTTCTAATGGTGAAAAATTTTTTGAAATCAGTTCAATAGTATTTGTGTGAAAACCATACAAACATACATACAAAAACACAAATGTTTCCTCCTTATAACATTGGTTTAGATAGTCGCTTCTGCAAGTTTTCAGTCTTTTAAAAGACCTTCCTCTTCTTTTTGCTTCTAAATTGTAATTACTATATAATTTGGCTGAGTGTGGATTGGTTGGTTGGCTTCAGCCGTGGCTAATTTCCATTTTACCACTAAAGACGAGACGCCAAAGAAAAAATGCTGCGTAGAAACCATAAGAAGTATATTAATCTCTTACTTGGTTAGCTTATTTCCATCGTAGACTGTATCACTTACTATCAGATGAGATTACAGTCAAGTGCTAACCCGTCACCAATAAAAAAAACCATGTATTTATTACCTACATTTACAATTAGCTATAAATCGTGTTGACAATTTACTTTACACCCGTTTTAATTGCCACCACTCAAGTTTAAAAGCTAGCATAATACTTTAAAGTGTTTGTTTGTAGAAACTTACTTTCCGGGTTTTCTATGTCAAAATATCATTTGGTAGTAATATAGAAATATAGTAGAACTAATCGTTTCATTATGAAAATAACACAATACTTTAAAATAATAAAAATAACACGCTTTAATAAAAGTCATATCCTAGGAAGTCAGATGGTGCACGAAATACTCACTCCAGGAAGTAATCCTGAAGGTCCCAGTGAATTTAATGGGAAAATTACTGTAAATTATTATATTGACATGATTCCTTGATAGCTGTGCAAAGTTTCAAATAAATCTGACATTATTAAGTGATGAAAAATGTAATACAAAGATTATTTTACATCTACATTAATATGTAAAGGAGATTTTGTTTGTTTGTTCGATAATCTCTGGAAGTAATGATGCAATTTTAAAAATTATTTCAGTGTTGGATAGAAAATTTATTGAGGCAGACTATAATCTATATATAATCACGCTAAGCTTAATACGAGCGGTACATAAATGAAAAAAGTGTCCAAATTGGGGACTTTTTTCCCTTTTATGAGCTTCCACAGCATGTGCTGTGTAAACGGTTAAAGTTTCTTAAAAATTATGTATGAGAGAAATATTTCGCTTTAAAAGATCTATAAAAAAGTCTTTGACAGTATATATTTATCTTTCAAGGTTGGCTCACTATAAGCTTTTTTATGCTCACCCATTTTGTTCTTTCATGAGGTGCAAATCAGATGATCGTTAAGGTTTTTTTGTTGAAAATGTCAATTTTTATTTGTAACTATAATATATTACTAGTAATGCCCCTTGGTTTTACCCGCGTAAATAGCGATCTCGTGTCAGTGTACTAAGTTGGACTATAGATATCTTGACGTAAAAGTTTTATTTCACCTAGTTTTTAATTACTAACTTTCAGATTATAAGATACAATTGATGCTCTGAAGTTCCACGCGGGATTAATTATTTTCTTTAGATTGACATTTTTAAATTCGTTATATCTTTTGAACGGAATGTCCGATTTTAATAACTTGAAAAGTATTTTACAGATAATTAAATGATCTTTAATATAATATAGTAGAATAATAATTAATACAGAGGTTTGAAAAATATAGTGTGATTATTGTCGGCACATTTATTAACTTTTAAAATGTAAAAAAGTAGTTATAGTAGCATAACTACTGTAGTTAGACAAATGGTATCTTGGACTTTTTTATAGATATTAATACGTTCTATAATATTGTAGAACATTTTTTTGTTCTTTCATCAATAGTTTCCGCAGCGCACGCCATGACATATTTTTTGTGACTAAATTTTCACACCTTGGGTTACATTAATTCATTTTTCTTAGGGATACTTATTTTTCTTGAGAAAAATGGTCCTGTAGTTTGTGTGTGAAAACGTTACAAATATACATACACATTTGCATACAAATACACAAATGTTTCTTCTAGTTTAAGTATCATTTTGGGCCCACGTTAATGTCTAATAGACGTGTGTAGTGTTAAGAACTTTTGAAAGCTTAAAATGTAAGTAGCAGCCCATTAACGTCCCACTGCTGGGCACAGGCCTCCTCACTCATACGAGAGAGGGTTTCTAGAGCATAGACCCACCACGCTGCTCCACTGCGGATTGGCAGGCACAGTACACAAGTGCACTCTCTATTCCTTCACTCTCATAGTCCTACGTGACGGTAATCCGACAAAACCGGAGAGAGATCGGGCGCAAGACCGACGGCTTAACGTGCTCTCCGAGGCACGGGGGTGGATCACACCGCCAACTTCCCAACTTCGGGCAAATATTGAGAAAATCTTAATAGAAAACTCAATATCGATTTTTGAATTGGCCCGACCCGGGACTCGAACCCAGGACCTCATGTCTGTAGTCGAACATGCTAACCACTAGACCAATGAGGCAGTCTTTTAGCCTCGAAGGAAGCCAGTGGCCAAGCTGGTATTAAAATTGTCATTCATTCAGATGAGACTTCGGTCTAATACGATGCTGTGTGATATTTAAAAGCTTTTTTATACTTAAATACCGGAACTCACTCAATTAAATCCACTTAATAAAACTGAGTGTCCTTAAACAAGGGTACAAATACATTTAGATAGTCTTATCAGCATTAATGATAACGATAATATGGTTATAATGAAGCGTACATTTTGTGACAGCAATACAACCTTATTTTGCACTTGTGAAAGTCCCGAAATGATATGGTGTTATTGATAGAATAATGTATTGATAACTAATGCAAATATTCATTTATCCGGTACTGTTAAAGGAAAAAGTGTTGAGGCTGATATAATTTTATTATGCTAATATAAAAGGGTGGGTTTAAAAAGCTCACTCTCCTATGAAAAGGCTTACGATCGAGTAGTCTGGAATGAGCTGTGGTCAACGTTATCTACGTATAGGGTGAGAGGTAATCTGATTCAAGCATTGAAGTCTCTCTATGAGGGTTCTAGTGCTTGTGTCAGAATAAACGAAAGAGGTGTTCGACAGGGATGTGTTGCGTCACCATGGCTGTTCAACCTATTAATGGATAACTGTTTGACAGATTTAAAAGAAAGTATGATTGGTGAAGTGATACTTGCATCATCTACTAATGAGCTACAGGAGATGGTAAATATTATGAATAAAGCATTGAAAGGGAATGGAATGAAAGTGAATGTGCACAAAACGAAAGTTATGCTTTTTGAACGAGATGAATCTATGATTAATGGCAATTTTTTGATAGATGGGGAACAAGTGGAACAGGTGAAGGAATTTGTATACTTGGGATCTAAATTTACAAAAGATGGAACATGTGAAAGTGATGTTGAAAGGAGAGTGAATGCAGAGAATATGGTAAATGGCGCACTTGTGAATAGCCAGATGGTGTCTCAAAGGGCTAGACTGGCTGTGCATGCTGGAGTGTTGGTGCCAACATTTATGTATGGTAGTGAAAGTTGGGTATGTGTGGATGGAAACTGAATGACATAGTAAGAAATAGTGTGATAAGAGAAGGTTGTGGTATAAAGAAAGATGTAGTGACGGAGAGCGACAAAACGGATTTATCAGTCAAAAGCGGATGGTAAAGTTGGAAGGGGAAAATTAAGGTGAACGTTCCTGGACATTTTAAATAAGATTACTCTAAACCGAAGAACTTGTATGAAAGGTTTGATGAGAATGAAAGAAGCAAAGGAGATATGCAAGGATCGTGGCAAGTGGAAGGACGTTGTCTCTGCCTACTCTGTGGGAATGAGGCGTGATGCTATGCATGTATGTACACTCCTATGATTGAATAGGCCTGTGTCCACCAGTGGGACGTTAATAGGCTGCTAAATTAATGTGGATTCCATTTACAAAAAATTGGTCGGTTTAAGAACGATAACTTCACATCATAAGGTCATTAGAAAACATTGATGAAAATTGTAATTATTTAATTAATTTAATTGTATTTACTTGAAGGTAAAAGAGAGAGCGGCAACTTGTATGTTGCCGCTCTCTTTTCTACTCGAATGAATCGGCCGATGGAGTGGAAGAGAGATAGTTGCGTCACAAGCCGATCGCGCTTCTCTATCGTCTCTTTCGCGCTCTCACTTTCATGTTTGGTTCAGATATCTAAGGTCAGCTCTACTTGAAGTATACACATACAAAATTTCTTTATTAAAGGAGGCACTTTTGAATCGTCGAATATTGTTTTTATGTTATAACTGATGTACGATTGAAGACGATGTTAAAGAGCGACTTGGGATCTAAAGTTACGAGGGTGCTTTAGTTGCCTGTTCTGAGAAGAACCCGCAAAAACTCAGTCGGGTGACAAAACTATTTTGTCATCAATAATCCAATTTTAGTTACGCTAGACTAGACCAACTTATTTACTCCCACGATTTTTTTATTCTGGAATACTTTCGCAATGTCACTAAGCACATGTTTTCCATAATACCACGGGAAGAGTAAGTACGCTGTTGACATATCGGGGAAGTAACAGTATACAAACAGTTTTTATTATACATATTACTATATCTTTTTTCTAAGGTCTTTCTTATCACGACAGGTGTTTGTAGTCTCCAGGTTAAATACAACTTCAATTTGGGAGTTATAATTTTTCTAGTGGGGAGTTTTACAATGTACAATTGATGGTAACGCAAGAGAGCGAGAGACAAGAGTGATATCTGAGAAAATTATAATTTTAAAGTATTGCTTAACAAATTAATAGAGCCTTCAATAAAATAGATTAATATAACGCTTTTTCACTCAACTGTATCCCAATGAGTGCATTGATATCTGTTTGTGCGTGATATAAAACTTTGGTCTGATATAAACCATCGCTAAGCTTTATTATTTAGTGTGGGAAGCGCTCGTATCGTAGAAAAATAGTGTTTTTATACAATAGACTTGCCATTTTTGGATTACAAGACAGAAGGTCAGTGCTATTTTCTTTTTATTGTAACAATAGAAGTACGTAACTTCATCTACGTTCCGTAACAATGTGAAAGAATTCGCTTGACATAAAAAAGGTTATAGCGAGCAAACCTTAAAAGATAGATAAATACTGTCTCAGACTCTTGTTTAGAAAAATTTAAGAGAAATAATTTCGTTATACTTTATTGTTGCATAACATTAACCGTTTACGTAGCAAACGTAATGGAAGCTCTCAAAAAGATACAATTAACCCCGAATTTGCAATATTTTCCTTTAATGCTCCGCTGTTATTGGTCGTAACTAGATATTATATAGCCCATAGTCTTAATCGATAAATGGGCTATCCAAAACCAAAAGAAATTTACATTTCGTAACAGTAGTTCCTGAGATAAGTGCATTCAAACAAACTCTTCAGCTTTATATTAAAAACTCTAAAAGGAATCAATTTTCCCAGTTTTTGCAACATGTTTCCATATTGCTCCATTCCTATTAGTCGTAATGTGATGTTATATAGTCCATAGCCTTCCTTGGTAAATGGGCTATCTAACACTAGAAGAATTTTTCAATTTGAATCTGTAGTTTCTGAGATAAATACATTCAAACAAACAAAATACAGTATTATTTTCAGAACCACTATTTCATATTATTAGGCGTATTCATTATTCTAATCTATTAAAATTTATATTAATTAACTTATTGTATAAAATAAGAAGTAATTAAAAATCTTAATATAATTTGGAGTAGAAATTAAAAAGGTACTTTAGTTTCTTGCAGATTAAAACTTTTAACTTTGGATTTTTAAGACGTAGTTTGATGAAGGTATTAACGTCTTTTCTTTAACATTATGATTAGTTTTACATTAAAAAACTATAAAAATTCGATCTTTCAGAAGTGCAGTAAAAATAGAAACAAACACAAGTGTTTTGTGATGATAAATATACGATAGAATGAAAACCGACTGAGCTTTTTGTAGGTTCTACTCAAAACTACGAAAGAACCTTCGTAACTTTATAGATTATAAGTCGTTCTGTAAAATCTATTTGATGATTCAAAAGTTCAGTAAAAACCTACTTGTTTAAAGAGTTTTTTAACTTTATAGTCTTGGATATCACTCTTGATAACATTCAGAGAAAGTTACAAGCTTCAACTGGTTTTCTTATAAAGTTCTTCTGCTTTCATTGAAACTTCTGACTTCAATAGGTTTGTTATCTTGACGCAATACAGTGCAGTTATGAATGCAATATCACAGCATTGCGCCCATTTATATTTAAAGTTATGCAATGAAATGTAAAACTTTGCGAATAATTCAATTTTATAAGGAAAACTTTGAATAATATTGAAACAGTTTATATATCGACGTCCCCGACGTATAAAGAGACAATTCTCTAAACTAATATTATAAAGAGGACATTTACATTTGTGTTTTTATGTGTATTTATATATATTTAACAATAAAGGCTAAGTTCCTTCTAAAAACAAATGGGAATCCCTAATAAATATGCATTAATGTAACCCCAAGTGTGAAAAAATCAGTCACAAAAAATCTGTCATCGCGTGCACTACATAAACTATTAATGATAGAATAAAAAAATGTTCTACAATATTATAGAACGTATTAATATCTATAAAAAAGTCGTAAATACTACATGTCCATCTATTGTAGTTATGCCACTATAACTACTCTTTTACATTTTAAAAGTTAATAAAAGCGCCGTTAATAATCAAACCATATTACTCATATCTCTGTATTAATTGTTATTTTATTAAATATTTTATCAAAGACCGTTTTAATGGAAATAAAATACTGTTTAAATTATTAAAATCGGATATTCCATTCAGAAGATATAACGAGTTGAAAAATGTCAAGTTGATGAAACTTTTAAGTTAACACAAATAGTAGTTAATAAAAGGATTTGAATAAATTGAAAGTCTCTGTTTAGAAAATGTGATTATTATTTAAACTAGATATTTTTAGATGTATATTCTTGTTTAGATATTTTTAAACGTGTGTAGAGTCACTTAGAGTTTATGATAAAACTTGTTATGGCTCTCTTGAAAAATCTTATTGCAATATTTCAACGCAATAACATTCTATAAGATTGTCTTGTGAAAGATAACCTTAAGCAACTTAATTATATATAAAAGATAAGAATAGAATACCTCTTTCAATATTTAAAGTATACATATTAGTTGGGAAACGTAATCGCATTTAAATACACGAAGTAAACTTAAATTATATATAATACACCAACAAAAACTATACAATTAATTATATAATAGTGTTACTAGATAATATATGCCATATTTTAAGAGTGAAGAAGATTTAGAAAATTTAAATGAGTCTTCTCAGTGAAATCAACTTTCAGAACCGGCGGTAGACTTATTACTAACGGACAGACTACCCCTTAGATTGTACGATAGTTCTATCTCAACTCGGGCAATCAGAAATATAAGCATCTATTTCGATTATCGGTGACTGTCGTAACAAAATATGCGTAGGGGTAACGCCAGACAATAGAAAAATCAGTTACAAAGTTACCGTTACCAACGTCATTAACTTTTTTCATCATTATTTACTTGCCCTTATCCCACTAGGTGGGGTCGGTAAAGCATGTGTCCTTTCGCCACTTCACTCTATCCGCTGTCATTTCTACATTCACATCCCTTACACATATATCCTCTTTCACACAGTTCATCTACACTTTAATTGGTGGCCCTGCCGCTTACCATCATATTATTTATTTTTGAATATAGGCACCAGCGAACTGATACACAATTCGTCAGGGATCGCCTCTTCTTGTAACAACTTTTTGAAGATCAAAGACAGCCACCTCCATCCATCCACTTCCAGAAACTTCCACACTTCTATTGGTATCTCATCAGGTCCA
This sequence comes from Elymnias hypermnestra, assembly GCA_015832385.1. NCBI lineage: Eukaryota > Metazoa > Arthropoda > Insecta > Lepidoptera > Nymphalidae > Elymnias > Elymnias hypermnestra. The sequence continues at coordinate 539,178 of JACTOM010000907.1, forward strand.
ACCGATTTACCGTTTCTCATAATTTGGGCAGCCTTTTGTACTTCTTCTATGCCTATTTCTCTAATAACTCCCAAATTCAATGGGACACTTTTCTCTCTCTCTTTTTTCTCTTCTTGCACTTTTCTTCGTTTTGTGAATCTTGAGCATTGGCTCTTGCAATAGCCACAATTCTTTTACCTTTTTGTTTGGTTTCGTTATATTTTGTTATTAAGTTTTTTTTGTGGTTTTTTTATAAACTGTGACTGTGACATTTGTGTTTAAGATTATATAAGTGACGTGAATAACAATTGGAACCCTTGAGGTGAGTTTTAATTTTTAAGATATGAGCCTATAAATACAAGACCAAAAGTCTTAATTTAATAAACAAAAGATAACATTGTATAGTTTAACTATTAGCAAACATAAAAATCATAACGTTTTTGAGCCTTCTATAATTAATAATATTCCCCTCATTCAACACCTTTTTAAAGAGTAAGCAGAAGAAGAGACAGCTAGTAATTGTATATCATTTTCATAAATAACCATTAAATATATCAAAAGATGTAAAAAAATCGTTTACATCCAAACAATGTTATATCACACGTCACATTAGACGTCAAAAGACGTCAATTATATATTTTTTGAAGACCCAACGAAATATTCAATTAATTTTCCCCTCGATTAAACTTTATAACGATATATTTTGTAATATGTGACAATAACAATCCAATTACAGCTTTAAATATATATACAAGGTGTTTGTGGATCGCTCCCGAAAACGAAGACAGACGACTAATGACACTTTTTATTATGGGACGGAAAAAATAGAGATCCTGTTAAAAAAAAATCATATTTTTAAAACGTTTTCTCGTGTAAGTACAGCTGAGTGAAACATATTCATAACTTTACTAATGCCACAGCAAGATGAGGGCGCGCAGGCAGCTCGAGGTCATTAACCCGAGCTAGATGTCACAAGTTAGATAGATAGATAGATAGATGTATACTTTATTGGACACCACACACAGAAATAGGACAAAAGAAAAATACAACAACTTAAAATTAACTAAATTAAGTGTACAATTGGGCGGTCATATCGCTACATAGCGATCTCTTCCAGACAACCCTTGCGGTTAGGGAGACAGTCAAAGAAAAGAGAGAGAAGGTAGGCGGTGTTACTATAGAAATAGACATACATATATTCTACATAAAGATATTTATAATAATACAAATACTTACATACATATAATAAATACATACATACACATAAATAAATATATATATATATAAGTTGTTAATTTTGGGCTTCATTGCTGATTTTTTTTATATTAAAGTAATGTATTTTTATAGACCTATCATTTCATTTGGTTGTATTAACATCATGAAGCGTAAATAATGCTAATAAAACGTTATAAAATATGTTTGTTTTTAAATCAGGATCGATTTTTCCATTCCACCATCAAAGGTGTCATAAGTACTATCGTCTGTGTTCGTTTTAGGGAGCGGTCGTCTAACACCTTGTAAATAATGGAAATGTAATGATACTATTGAAGTAGGCTTTTAATGAACTCTAAAATAAAACATATTTTTAAAATGTTTTACTAGCATTATGTACGCTCCATCATATTAGTACAGCTGATTTAAACGTATTCATAACTTTACTAATGCCACAGCAAGATGAGCATAAAAAGCAATTACACTGGTTTTATATATTATATAGATAAAGAATCTTTATTTATTTATTTATACTTTATTGTCCTCCACACAAATTAATTATACATTAGGAAGGAGACTTAAACTATGTAAATTAGTGACGGACAAAAGGCGGTCTTATCGCTTTAAAGCGATTTCTTCCAGACAACCATAAGGAAGGAGACTTAGTTAAGAGTTTATAGGTAGGTGGTGAGAATAATAAATACACTACATACATTTGTACATAAATATGTCTAAAAATATCTATAATCTTTTAAAGACTTCCAAATCTCTTAACATAGACTTCTTTTTCATGAACGCTTAAGAAATGTTAAAAATTACCTTTCTAAAATTTCTTTTAGGCTTTGTTTCATTACAAATTATAGAATCAGGACAAGAACGACATATCTTCTAGAGTAGAGTAATAAGTTGACGAAATGATGAACTTAAAATTGAATACTTAAATAGTTATTTACTCACAGTCTCATTTGATATAGCATCATGGGAAATGTTACACAAGGAAACAGAAAATGTAATATTTGATCCAATATTGTTGGATTTTCTTATGTCCGAAATAAATTCAAATGTATTACACTAATATACAAGGATATCTCGCCTAAATACAGCATTCATTGTACCGTATTCGTGCCACGTAGGCCCCTAATGAAAAACGTAGCAAATGTGACCTCAGTAATGCAATATTATACCAGCTTCAATGTTTAATTTCACTATATCCGTGTATACTGTAATGCCTTAAGGAACATGCTTTGATAAAGCTTACAACGAACATAAAAATAAGATACTGTTGATGATAAAAAAAGGATAGATGACTTCGTTTGTTGGGAGTTCCTCAGGGCGCAAAAGTACATACATAGCATCACGCCTAATTCCCACAGGGGTAAGCAGAGACATTCTTTCATTCTCGTTAAATCTTTCATACAAGTTCATCGGTTTAGAGTACTCTTAACCTAGCCCTTATTTAAAATATCCTGGATTTGGGCCAGGAGCATTTGCCTTCGTCTTCCCCATCCAACTGCCCCATTCATTCTTGACTCGTAAATCCTTTTTGTCAGTATCAGTCAGTCTCTCTACATGCCCAACACATCTAAGCATACCTTTCTCAATTTTAGTCACTACATCTTCTTTTATACCATAAATACTCTCATCTCCAATTTTATTTCACTTTTGCGATTCTTCTACTTTCACTACAATACATAAGTGTTAACACAAACACTCCTTCATAGGCTTCACTGATATTGGCCAATACATTAATGCTGTATTAGATTCATCCTCGCAGAATTTAACATTAAGAACGAGGCTCTTAATCACTTGCAACGAGTATTTTGGTTATATCGTTATGATAGCCAGATAACCTGAAGAAAGTGACTTTAGTAAAAAGGGTCGAAGGAAAAAGACCAACAGATCACTCACCTGCCTTTTGGTCTGATAAAAGAAAGAGTATAACGAGACTCGCGCTTCCAATAGCCTTAAAAGAAGCCAAGGGTAGAGAGAGATGGAAACAGCTCATTCAAGCAGCCACTAAGGCGTATCAGATCAGGACGACCTTCTGCAATTTAGTGTATGGAAGTGATGATGGTGATAAAGATTGGGATATTTGGGAGTGAAGAAGATTCACAAATTATTCGCCGGGTTTAGCACTTTTGAATCTTCAATAGTATATCCAAATCTATCGACGATTTAGCTGAGAAGAAACCGTCAAGAAACTTTACGGTTAATGTTTTAAACATAATTTTTAGGTTACAATATGTAATATTGTGCAACTGAAATCAAATGCAAACATTTCAACACAACAACAAACATAAACAAAGGGTTGTATGATTTTAAAATACAGAAAACATGATAACATTATATCGAACCTTAACTTTAATACAGAAAAACTAAAAGTAATTAAAATGCGCCATCAGAAGCAAATGGATGGATGCCCATAAGGCTGGCAGCGTTACCTCTTTGGACAGCGGTACTTATACGCTGTCCGAAGTACCACCCGGCCTTAGGGTCCCTTTTAGCCTCAAGAGCCCACAGGCCCAATGTATCCACGCCAAAAGGCACAAATATGTATTCTAAAGCAAGGCTCTCATATTTACGCCTCTTGGCGTTTTCAGCTAATGACGCCGCCGCTCCCGCTGATTTGGAGGTAGCGTCAATGTGAGATGGTGCAAGCGTATCAACACATGTAGCATCCCACACCAACGACCTTCTTTATTTCCAAGGCATCAACTCTTCTTACAACTTACCATCATCACGTGCAATTCCATTCGGCTCGAGAATAGCCGGCACCTTAATGGTGACAAGGGTCCTTCTGATGATGTCGTTGATGCCGGCGTGTCTCGGAAGACGACCAGCACTACGAAGACAAGACAGACCATGGTGACCGAGTTGATTTACCCACTCACCACATTTACATTACCACATTAATGTTTTTTTTAATTTTACTATAACCAACTTTTGATTGTTTTATAATATAAGATAACAATCTAGCCTTACAGACTAATTAGTAATAATATTTTGAACTAATCTACCTAATATGTACTTGGATTATCTAAGTCTAGAGTCCAACGACTATCCTTAGTTTACTATAAAGTCTATTGGCTCATACTGTTCTTGAATTCTTGATTAAAAACACTGCACTATATTGTGTCACTGTCATTTTCACTAACTTAAAAGGTTTTGTTCTTTTAAGTCTTCTCTTTGTCCGTGTGATATCCAGAAGTTTTGCAGCTTCAGGATTTACGTGATAGTGAAGTCTTTGGTGTTGAGTTTTGGCAATTTTTTCAATGTAATTATTAACGAGCTCTATGTTTAGCTCCTTGTAAAGATTCCCTTAAATACTTCGTTTTAATCTTTAACATTATAATATACATTTTGTCAATGGATGTTTTGCTCAAACCAACAAATGATTTCTGAACCTTCTTCATTATAAAGTATGACATTAAAAGTTTATCTTGTGTTTCTTATAATGTCTAATATATATTAAGACCATCAAACCTATCGATTTTTTACTAGATAAATTGGTTTTGGTCTGGAAACGACCCAACGTCTTCAGAGCTTATATTTATATACGTAAAAAGCCTGGAGGGTTGACACTGCACGTGTAAACTATACCATACTCCAACAATACTAACAAGGTCGGACACAATGGACGCCTTCGTCAAGCGATGCTTTTGTAAATGTTCAAAGAATTTACTTTGATCTTACGAAAAAATACACTTTCAAAAGTAAAATATCCCAATTTCAAGTCAATAGATTTAAACCCTTGTACGATATTTGCTTTGAACATAAAGTCGTTATAATGACTTATCCCTAAAAGATAAATCTATACCATATAAAATTTTGTGTAGATTTATAAAATATAAATAATCCCATCATACATTGTTTTGTTATATCTCTAAGGGTTTAGGGAATCTTTTAGATGAAAGCTCCCAAGCGGCTCCACTTTTTAGACACTTTGAACAATTGAATGTATTCCAATCATTTCACACAAAATCTTGATATATTATATATTAAAATCTTCTTCAAGAAAACCTCTATCCATTGACGATTATTTTTTATATCTTCAAGGAATATGGCAGTGTTTTTGATGAAAGCTCCCAAGCAGCCATATTTTTCTGATACTTGCAAAAGTAATTGATATAAACCAACTATTTTACATAAAACCTTGATAATTAATATATAAAAACCTTTATCAAGAATCATGCTATGTATTGATGATTGTTTTATTATATCTCCAAGGAATTAGGCAGTGCTTTCGATGAAAGTTCTCAGGCGGCTTGATTTTTCCGACACTTACAACAATTAGTAATATATTCCAACCAGTTCAAACGTAACTCTGACAAATTATACACTGAAACCTTCCTCGAGAATCATTTTATCTATTAAAAATTGTGTTATTATATCTCCAAGGAATTAGGCAGCGTTTTTGATGAAAGCTCTCAGGCGGTTCGACTTTTGCCGACACTTGTAACAGTTATCGATATATTCCAACCAATTTACACGCAACCTTTTTAATATTATATATAGAAATCTTCCTACAAAATCATTTTATCTATTTATGTTTGTTTTATTGTATCTCCAAGGAATTAGACAGTGCGTTCGATGAAAGTTCTCAGGCGGCTTGATTTTTCCGACACTTGCAACAATTAGTAATATATTCCAACCAGTT